>WBMY01011367.1:205071-243412 GCA_013397315.1 Donacobius atricapilla | reverse complement strand
AAACCATCTCTTATAACACATTATTAAAAATTCCTGTGAACTGAATGTCCTGATGACTGAAGTCCTTTTGTTAAAGCCTAATAAAAGAACTATGAAACTTTGAGAGATGAGATCTGGAGTAATATCCTGGATGCATTTACATCTACAGAAATAACTCAATAACCTTTCAGGGAACATGGAAGTCAATCCTCTGCTCCAAACTACTATGATATTGAGAAGTTGTTTGTCTTCATGAATATTTTACTCATCAGTTAAAAGGAGGAAAATTATAATGATGATATTTAACCCTGTAACATGGTTTGAAATACTCTGAAAAAGGTGTATTGACTTTGAAGTTGGGTATAATTTTAGAATTGGCCATGGTGGCAGGGAAAGGTGTACCAAAAGATGTCCAGAGGTCCCTTCTAGCTAATTTTTTTCCATGATTTTGAGAAACAGGGATATTAAATTGAATAAGTATGGAGGCTTGGTGTTTCTGTGCACTGTAGGGATAGTAGTAAATTCTCTGCATGCCTCAGCATCTCCAAACTGAACTGACACTGGAGGTAAAAGATCTCCAAGTGATCTGTAAGCAAATGTGAGAAGACATTTAGATTTCATACCCGTTCAGTCCTTGGCTCCTGGATTGGATTATAAACTACTGTAGCAATATTTGCAGAAGGAGGAGCTTACTGTAACTCCTGAAACATAAACCGATATGTAAAGAATTTTCTGGCATCCTTTCTTTTACAGCGAATGAGTGGGAAATGGCATGGGAACAAGTGCTTAGCAGTGTTCTTTGATTGCTGTCCAGATGTTTGGAGAGATCTGTTTTTTTGGTCTGCCAGGTAGGTCTGCCATGATTACAATTCACTGTGGAAGCCTTGAAATAATTTCTGTTGAGATATCCAAAAAGCTCAGCAATCTGCACAAGAGCTTCAGGGCTGTGGTTCTGATGGATTGCTACCCTGCAGATGCCAGCACCATCAAGCCACACTGGAAGCATTCCCTTAGAATCCTGTATCAGTTGAAATTCATTTCTATTGACTTAAAGGTAAGTTAAAACATAAAAGATAAATAAAAATGAAATTACTTCCCCTATTATTTTACATAGCTTCTCTTCTTTATGGGATGCTATCCAGTGGTTTAATCCTACAAAGGTTTTATACATGCTGAGTTCTCATTGGGGTATTAGTGTGAGCTGTTCTGCCAAATTTCTCCAGATTACACTTGCCAGGCTTTTAAAAATCTAAGCATTTACTTTGCTACCAAATTTGTGGACAGATCAAAAATGCATGCATGCTAGTGTCTTTCATAAATATTATTATAGACTTACATCAAAGTTAACAGTTTATAACAAACCGAATTTCCATTTTTTAAAAAATTGGAAATAGTGTGGTCAGTTAAATAACTTACTGAACAGGTTTCTGGATTTAGAATCACTGAAATGTTTGCTGACAGGGACCTCTTCAAGCCCTCTTGTCCAGCACTGGCTTGCTGCCAGCACTGCATTGAACCAGCCAGTATTTTGTGCAGCTGTGTCTTGGAAACCTCCATCCATTCCAGTGCTGCAGTGCACTGCTGAGGAGAAACTGTCTCCTGGTCACCAGTTGGATCTCACTGCTAAATTTTCAAATAATTCATTGCAACTAGTTGAGACAGGATCTTTAAGTTCTGTAGGTTAGACAAGCCATGTGATACAATTCCTGTTACCTAATGAAATGAATATGCAAGTACTTCCCGACCCTTTCAATCTACCTTACCTGTGATTGAAAACTGACTTTGTGTGAAGCTTTATTACACTTACAACATGCCTAAATAAATTTTCATTGCAATTCCTCACTTTTTTTACTAGTCTCAGGAATAGTACGAAAAAGGAAGTTCAAAGGAAAATATTCTTTTTGTGGCAGGTTTTTAAGCAAGACTGATGTTCAGTCTTAGATCAAAACACTTCTGTATCACTAACCCATCCTCTCTGTCGATTGAAAGGATATAGCAGTTTACAAGCCTTTCAGTGTGGCAGAATATCCAACAGTAAAAAATGCTTTTTAATGCTTTTTAATGATAAAGTTAATCTAGTGAGTTATTGGTTACATAAGGTATAAAAGAAAGAAATTCCATTACCAACATTCTTGCTACCATCACTATGACCCTAGTGAAAGGTGTAAAACCATAAATTGATAACACTATCCACTGCAACAGCTAAAAGCCAAAATGTTCTGTTATTCACTAGTATTTACATGCAATGAAATAGAATCATCTTCTTAAATTATAAACAAAAAAAAATAAAATTACACATTTAAGGTTTAACAGGATAAAGTTATAACCTCTTGAGAAAAGATCAAGCGTTCAACTCCTCATAATGAAAATAACCTGATGTCTACATAAAGCATTTAATTTGGGCCATTTTGTACTTTATATTTAACAGACAAACTCAGAGACTTCCGGTCATAGGAGTAGCAAGACAGGAAATTCAGTAGTCCTTTACCCTTATAGAAAACTTCTGTAACACTCCTTCAATGATTCCGTTATGTTCAGCCTGTCATATTCACCCACATAAATGCATTCACACTGTGTAGCTGGAAAGTTCTCAGAAGTTCACTGAACCACAAAATCACCGATGTTTCAGAGTGAGAAGCAGCCACAGCCACCTGGAACATGGGATTCCAGTCACCCAATTCCAGTCACCTTTGCATGTAAACATAATAAACAAATGGACAACACGGGGAATGTAAAGGCCATTATCTATATCAAAAGATCTGCATGCTCCACACTGCTCTCACTTACTGAGAGCTGATAACCGGTGCTGCAATGTAGCAGTGATGAAAGAACTGGTCTTCAAATACAAAGGACTGTATACTGGAGCTCCAGCTCCTTCAATGAAAAACTACTGTAAATTTTACACAATTAATGATGAATTTATGCAGGTTACATGTTCTCAAGCTTTACTGATAACTGGCTGATACTGGCCTCATGAAATTATCTTGTCAGAAATTACTAATCTCTGTCTGTTTATTCAGATTGAACCACAAACTCTCAGCTGACATAAAAACCTTGATAAAAAAGGAAGGTGTGTTCCCATAATATTTCATTCCCATTTAATTTAACTGCTCTGATATTTGACTTGTTTCTTCATTAGAATTTAATTAAACTTATTCCACGTACAGATATGCTAATACTTATTATTCTCACCACTGTATAAACAGAAGTAAAATATAAATGCAAAATATAAGCAAAATGTAACCACCTGTTGAAGTACTTGGGCTTTAAAACATCTCATCAAAGCATTTTGTATAATAAATTGATGAATGTAATTACATGCATCCAAAATTGACACGATTGGACCTATCATTCAATAATTTACTGATCTTTCATCTTGATTATGGTTCTTTTGCTCCACTTCACTTCTACCAGCAATTGTTACGTCCCTAGGATCTGACAAGGGGATTTCAGACACACCCTGTGTCCTATTCTGTCCAACACAAGGTTGGCATAATTTCTCAAAGAAGCAGCAGACCTCTGATATTTTTTTTATATTTCTGTTTTCAATGTCCTGAAAGTAGAAGGTCTTTAAAAAGTCTTGTCTGACTCATGACTACCAGCCTCTAGCAGAACTAATGCCAATTTCTAGGAAGATTAGACGAGTTTATTTTCTACTCTACCATTTGCAGCTTGATAAGACAAGGTTTTGCAGGTTTTGCAAAATAATCTGATTTTTTTTTCTACAGCACCTCTAAATGCAATTCCTTGTGTGGAAGACTCTAGTTCACATTGAACTGTATTGTATAGTTACAGTTATGTCAGTACAGTCATCAGGTCCTCGCTCAGATAAATTTCCTTGTTCTAGTCAACAAATGCTCTTTTCTCTTTAACCTCTGAGCATGATTAAACAAGTACCTTTCTTTCTTTGGCCTGATGCTGGGTCTTGCACACTGTGGAAGTAAGATAGAAGTTGTGTCCTTACAGATACATCTGGCTGGTACAGGAGAGATGTGGTTTCCTGAGAAGAAATATTCTCAAAGAAACATATTGCACAGTCAGGAAATGTACTCAGACAGAAAGAAGATGGGTATGCCTAGATTATTCCTTTTGGCATGCTGTAGAAATTTTAAATTTAAGACTCCATATGATGCAATTCAGTGCATTTTATCACTTAACAGCTCTAGAATTGCTTTATAAGCACAGATAATAACTAAGCACGTGCAAGCAGGAGCAATTCCCTTCCCAGCAAGTTGGAGTTGTGATAATATACCCTGACAGAGCTGTTTCATAAGTGCCAGCACTACCTCACCTCCTTTCCACAACCCCCTGCTAATGTGGCACACCCTTGTTTGACAGGAAATGTCACCTTGTGTTCAGTCATTCCTTGTTTTCCTCAAGTAATTATTTCAATCATGGTGTGACACAGTTAACATACATTAAGATTTTGCCTTTTCTACACCGAAATCCATGGTGGTGAGGAAAAGAAGAGCCCTGGGGCCCACGAGAGGAAATTACCTGGCACACTCTGGGAGTGGCCCTGCAGTGACTTGGGTGAATGCACCGATAACGCTCTGGCTCTGGGTGAAGTTGATGTCTAGGACTTAAATAACTTTTAATTACTCCTTTCCAGACCCTAGTGCCTGCTTTGTGTGAGGAGGGAGCCTGAGGAGTCCGATCTGCTCCTCTGTTCTCTGAAGTGGAGTCATTCCCTCACTTGGTTCAGTTATCCTGACAAAACCAGGCGAGTGACTCATGAGAATGGGCAAACCATGGGGTACTTCTGCCGGGCAGCGTGGTGACCCCACGGCTGTAGGGCACCCCGAGGTTTCCAGGGCCGGGTACCCCTGAACACCTGCAGCCTCACTGGGGGCAGCCCGGCCAGCAGCCACCGTCACACCTGGGGCACAGCGCGCAGCATTTCACACCTGCTTCATACAGGTGTAAGGCTGTGACAGCAGCTCTTCCTGCCTCTTGAAAACTCTGCATTACATTCTAGATATGCCGGAATCCCTATGAGAGGATCTATAAAACATCAAGTTTTTGATAAATTAATGTGTAAATTTCTCCTTTTCTCACAACACATCTCTCAAAACCAACCTTAAAATCTTTCTTTATTTTGCACTGTTATCAAAAGTGCAAGATCGAACTACCCAAACCATGTGAATCTGTCTGGTTTAGAGCAATAAGGTGGAACCCACCACCTCCAATCAAAGACTGCTTGCTTTAATCAAAGAGATGCGAACAGCTTGCATTCTCAACTTCTGATTTCCACAAAGCCTGTTTGTTTTACTTAGGGCTAGCCGTCCCTGTTGCCAAGGAATTGCTAGGGAGCTAAGCCACACCTTTATGAATATACTTAGCACTTCCTGCTCTGTGCAGCCTTAAAAGCAGTCTCCCCTACTCCAGAGAGATAATTGGAGGTTAAAAAAACATCAACATCTACATATTAAGATCTTGCCTAGCTGGCAAAGCAACCTGTCTTTGTGCTCTTGTTAAACAGTTCACACAAGGTCTTGGGGAAGTGTTTACCATGAGATGTATTTTTCAGAAGATTTCAGTGTATGGGATGGTGATAATATGTTTCTTACCCTTTCATCTGTTTGAATCCAGAGCTCCCATTGGTGGCTGCTTTGTGACTAGAAAAAAATGAATTGGTGTGTTCCTCTGCAATCCCTCTGGGCTGGTACAGATGCTGTAGGCTGACTGGTAGCTCCAGCACACAGGGTAAGGGTTCATTATATGTGATATATGTAAACAACCCTCTCTGAGTGCTCTGAGGCAGCGCCATGGTGTAATTGCTAGATCACTTGCATGCTTCTATTTCTGCTTCATCTGTAATTTAAATTATTATACAGAAGGATTTGTCAGTCATGTTGATGCTCAGTATTTACATCGATCTCAGGAAGTTGTGTTTGCTGTTTGTTTGGGGTTTTTAACGCAGTTTACTTAAAGAAACAACTTTTAAACACACACACACATTCAGTACTATAAAACAAATCTAAATATAGAATTCATTGCTGAAACTTAAGCTGCCTAAAAGTGCCTAAAGCACACAGAACATTCATATCAGAAACCTTACTGACAATCTGTCCCACATTTCATAGATTTCTCTCTTTATCCTTCCCTGTGGTACAGAGTACAAAACTATCTTTTGTTTTATTGTCACTGTATACTGCAAATGGGACTTCAGGTTCCCAGGAAACATTTCTTACAGTTTTCATGACATGTTACAAATGATAGCAGCTTCTAAGGCTTGGGTGGATAGTAGGGATGATTAATAAGATACATTTACTGGCACAGCAGTGAGGTGGAGTAGGTGTGAGTAATTGTATTCTGTGGGAATCTAATCAGAATCCTCTGGTTCATGGGCATGAAAGCATTTTGTATTCTCAGCATTTCTAAGAAAGGACAGAAAATCAACAGCATCTTACTGCAAGTTTCCTTGGATTTCTGTACAGAGGAAGTTACAGGCAACAATAAAAAATTAAAAATTTGGAATCACTTACTCTATTGCTACCTTTTTTTTCTTTTTTTTTCCTGAGAAAGAAATCTGCAGCGCACATTAGAATGACTCAAATTAGACTCAAATGCTTAGGGAAAGGACTCTCACTTGAAGACCTAGAACGTGTTGCACAGGTCTAGAAGCACTGCAGGGAATAGACAATGCATTTGAGGATGCAGCTTCACTGCCTCAAAGGAACAGCAGGCTCCATAATAGTCCCAATATATTACTGGGAGGCAGAAGGAGGCTGTGAGCATACACATAATGAAGCTAGTGGGTGTGAAGTGCCAGCCAGTTTCATTTATTTGCACAGTTTATCTACAGTAGCAACCAGAGCCCCAGTAGGCAAACAGCCTGGGCAGCTGGTGTGGAGGAATGGGTTCCACAGCTCTGCAAGGATTTCATGTGAAGCAATACCCACTTACTGGGATTAGTTGCCTTACTCAAGACCAGGCTCAAAGGGATTTACCAAACCACTATAAACCCTTATTCAGAGTCATACAGTAATGTCTTCATTGTTGTGTGGACAATATGCTGTATCAGAGAGACTTTTTTTCTTGTATATAGAAAACACCCCTTCCTTAGAAAAATCATAAGGGACGGGTAATATGGGGATTAAGCAGGCAGAATTACAGTGTCTCAGCTGAAAAAAAAAAGTGTATGACACCTGACAAAAACTGTTAAGTCCCTTTCAGGAAAAGGGATTATTAAGCCAACAGTTCTGCAAGTCAGGCTCACAGTTCCTGGTTCCTGGGCAACAAATATTTGTTGTCAAATGCTGCCATTTAATATAAAATGCGCTCTCTTCAGTCTTCATGTGCCTTTCCACAACACAGTCAAGGCTAGATGACAAAAAGCATTTGTCACGTTTCAACAGGGAACTTGGTTTAGCATTGGCATGGTTTGTACAATGGTTTAGGAATACTGAGGGAAAGGATAGGTGCTGGAATACTCTTAAACTCATAAAAACGCAGTTGCTACCTTTATTTTTAATATGAAAAAAGAAAATTTATATATCAAGATGTTGTAATGTATTAAGAAAAATTAGTATGGGCATGAAGCACTGAGGAGTTTATTTGATCTACTCTTCTTGACTGAGACAAAAACCAGTAATTTCAAGAGCATTGTTTATACATGAAGGAAAATCAGAGCTCAGGGATCTATTTGTTTCTTTAGCCCATTAGAGAATAAAGGCACAGACTGCTTGAACTGCTTCAATGGCTGCAACATTTCAAAGAATTAAAATATAAAAGTTCAGTTTCCTAAACTATTTCCTAAATAAAAATACATCTTTCAAACAATGCAATGTTAACATTTGGATAGCAAGCTCATCAAAACACATGATTCCACATTACAGACACATATGGATGTATATCTACATGCATATATACATAGCTCCTTTGTTACATATTCATTTTCATTTCTCACCTTTCTGTTCCCTCAGAGTTTTCAGGTTTGGGCCAAAGGCATATACTTGATCTGCTCTTGTTTAGCATTTCTGACTTGGCTAATCTTCTTTTAGTTCATATTTTTCTATCCTTTCTCTCAAGTATCTGAAAATGTAGAACATTGGCTGAGTACATAGCAGCTCAGAATAATCAAATGTCTGTAGAGATCACTGGTTTCCCACAATAGCATTACAAGCATAAACTGAAGACATATTTCACACATCATTCACAACATAGTCATTACTGTCTCCTCTTGCTCCCCAGTGAAAGGAAGCAACACTTCAAAGAAAAACTGCCTTAGTAGTCTGAAATTTACATCTGCTCTAAGGCCATTTATACTTAATTTCACATTTGATTTGAGTGTGACTCTATCATTTTCCTCGCAGCAGTAGATATGACCTTTTTTACGAATGCCTGCATAGGAGAGACATGCTCCTTTCACATAAGTGATTCTTTATGATATCTTTCTTCCACCCCTCCCAGCAGTGCCTTCATGTTTAAGCAGCTTCACTCGGAAGTTGCTACAGCTATGCAACTCTTGCTCATTGTATAGCCCTTAATAATTGCTTTCCATCTGGATAATGCTGTTGCCATATACTCTGCAAAAGGCTACACCTTAAACACCTAATAAAATGAAATTCATGTCAGAACAGCAAGGATTACTTCTGAACTTCTTGACTCAACACAATTTTTTCATATGTTGGTTACGAATTACAAGTACTTCACAGGAGGGGTGTAGAAGCTCTTCTCTTTTTCTCCTCATTACTCCTTCGAGAAAGAACACACACACCAACACACGGCCATGTGCCGTCCAGGTGCAGTCCATGTGCCTCAGTTTGATACCCTTGATAGAACAAAAAGCCTGACAGGCAAAAGACTCTCTGGGGATTCAGGACTCAGGATACCTGCTCCCACTTGACAATAGCATGAAATGATATTTTAGCCATAATTCAGAAGACGTCTTCTCAACAAGGCTTTTGGAAAGGGATGAGGATACACTACCATTGATAAAGGACACACAAATCAGTTCTGTGTCTATCAAGCCAACTCCAGCATCAGGCTTTAGTCCAAAGCTGGATCATGACTGAATTTTTCCTAGGGCATGCAAAAATTCCAAATGTGATGTAAAAACCGCATTACTGCAAAAGATTTGGTATTTCTTAGCATTTGCAGTTTCTCAAGAAGTTTCACGGGGACATGACAGGTATCAGATGTGAAGGCAGCATTCAGCACAGAGCTAACTTGCTGCATTCAAGTTCAACAATGCTTCTGTTAACCAGACTCAATGGAAATCAGCAAATAAAAGACTCCCCTGGGCCTGGTAAAAAATTCATTTACTAATCATGAGTAGAACACGTGTGAATTCCAGCTGAAAGTTAAAGCAAAAGCTTTATTGTCATTCCTTTTCATATCTATCAGCCATATTATACTTCCTGGACTCTGGATCCACTCTGAATAAAGAATGCATTGCTAGTGTCATATTCAATGTAATCTATTCCTTTGTAATATTTAGGTGCATTTTATTCCACCACAGAGAGCTATGCAGTGATTGCAGGTTTTAAGGACATTTGATATATTTGTCTTCATTTTAATTTTGAACTTTGCAAAACTGTGTCCTTTGCCCAGTGCTAAAGGGTAGAATTCTATTAATGGAACATAAGTGCCATTTAGTCTCTGGAAGGCCACACACTGCTTAGGTATGCCGTCAAATATGCTCTAGAGGCCTGCATTTCCATTTGGCCCTGTGACTATGAACCTCTTACATGAGATTCTCTGGAAGATGGGAGTGAGACAGTGTCCCAGAGCAGTGCTCTGCAGTTACTGCCTTACCTTCAAATCACATGGTGTTATCAACCAAATCAACATCTCATACTGAATTTTCTTTGTACTCATTCAAAAAATAATCCTACTTTGTATGTTGCTCAAGAAATAGTAGAAGTAACATTAAGCCATACCTTGACTATTTTTATGGTTGGACCACTGGGCTGATCTAACACCATTCAGACTTGCAAAGCCAGTCTTATATGATGAATTTCATGTGATGAGATTCTAGATGTTGTTTATTTTACAAAGTATTATAAAAGAAATCTCTGCTCAGAGTTGCACAACATCTTTTGCTCCCCTTTCTCTTTGCTTCCTTCTACTTAATTCTCATAATTCTCCTTAATGTCTTGGGAAGATGACAGTCGAGTTTTACCCAATGATTAGACTTTCCCCTTTCCCTCCAGATTTGTGTGTTCTCTGGGCCAATTTGAATTTTTTACCCTGGAGAGGAATATCAAAACAAGTAGATGTATCTGAAACTTACAGCAGACATGTTCCAACAGTAATAGGTCTCACACTTCTTTTGCACTACAAAGAAAACCACAGGATAATAAACACATCCAATTTTAAGTATAAAATATGTATGTTTATATACATATAATAATGACATGTGGGAATCTGATACAAGACTTTCATAATATAGAAGTGATAGACAAAAGCCTCAAAGAGCCCTTGGATATTCTTCCCCTTTCCCTTTCCCTTTTTAAATAGGAGTTTTTCTTTATAGCCCACCCAGAACTAGGTCATCATAGAAAGTGTTCCTGGGCAGTGACTGCATAATAAACCCAAGGCAAGAGGACAAACATACTCCTGCACCACCACACAGTTTGTCTCAGTGAGGCAGGTGGAAGAAAAGAGTACTTTAATTTGTTAGAAAAGAAAAAAATCTGAGTATTTTACATGAACTACAACTCAAAAAAACCCAAAATAGAGGAAAATTTACAGTCCATAAGAACACTCAGCAGTAGCAATATCTGCTAATCAAACCACTACATCCTATATGTTAAATGGTAAATGTTCATTTATTTGTTCATTGTAGCTTACATCATTACTTTTAACCCTCACTGCTGAGTAATAGAGCATCCTCTGCTTGAACATTTTCTATTATGTAGGTGATATAGTCAAGCTATGATGCAGAAGGAAAACACAATTCAGCTCTCATGTGGCCTAAAGCTAACGATTTTTCATATTTTGTGTGACTTGTAACTAGCTAACACAGAAGTATGTTTGAATAGCTGGCCTGGCAAAGACCTATTCAGCCTCAGAGCAAGGAAAATGTTTCCAGACCTGGTATAGATCAACAAGTCATGTGTGACAACATACTCAATAGTCCCAGGAGCACTGCTGAGAGAATGCTGGACTAGCATTTATAAAACTGCTAAATTCATAGTGAACTGATGCACTGCTCTGCCACTTTTCCTCTTAATGGGCATGATAAGATGACTGCAAAACTGGCTGAGGGTGTTTAAGTCTCCGTGTGTTTTGTTTCATTGCATCACAGAACCGAGGGAAATTTCTAAAACTTTAGTATTGAGATATTACCTAAGTCTAAAACCTTAATGGTTTGAATAGTTATCGGACATCAGGCTCACATGACCACCTGCAAATCTGAGTTGAATTCTGAATTTTAACTCTGTTCAGGAAAATCTGAAATTTGACACATGCCTTCTCAGGTAAAGCTTCTGAGCACAGTTTTCAAAGTTAAATACTACAGCTCAGCTGGTTTAACAGCTTGGCATTGCCAGAAGTGGGAAGCCCTTGTTGTTTCCCCACACTTCTTTTTCCCAGCTTCATGTATCCCATCTCTTTGTACCTGCGGTAGTTGTGGTCAGACTCTGGCTGAACCAAAACCACTCGTTAATTCATCAGTAAACCCCCTTTTGATCACCAACCAGGCTGACTTGGTTCTGTTACTGCCAGAGCCTACGTACACAGAGAGGCCACAGTCAGGAGGGAGGGAAAAAAGAGTCTCCTTTTAGCAAACCGTTAGTCTGGCCAAAGCCATGATGCAGCCTCCCTTTCATTACTTACACAACGTAAAAAGCTGATTTTGTGTTTTTAACCAGGGGTTTAGAACTTGTTTTAGCAAGCGAATTTTTCGGTGAATTTTTAGAGGCCTTGACTCCCTAACTGTTCTTTAGCTAAACTATGTCGCAGTTTCACTGTTTTTTTTCTTCTTGACAGTTGGCTGGGGCCAGAAATGCCATTTTAACTCTAAGCTGCTTTCACAAGTACTGCTGTGAAGAGGAATCACCATGATATCACACCCTTACAGGATCCTTCAAACAAATCCTTTAGTGTGACAGTAATGTAATCACAGACTTCCTTAAGGAATTTCCTTGGCCGAAGTGCCGTGGCATACATTTGAGTCAGTTTAGTACAGACCATATTGATCTAAAGACAGAACAGTAATGTTCAGATGCAGGTACGGAGGAGACAAAACAATAGACAGTAAGCAGCCAAATTCTTTGTCAGTTAATGGATCATGCACTCATAGCTACTTGGCAATATTTTGAAATACCCACAGCAACTACTTCAGCTTCTGGGTTGTTGGAATTTTACATTTTCAAATCTTTTGAGAGTGACAGCTAGGGCACAGAAGAAGGAAAAAGGTGAGGAAAAAAAAATAGTACAGCACTGTCCTTAAAATTTTTATACCATCAATGCCTGAGACAGAAATTGATCTTGAACATGAATGTCAGTGTTTGTTTCCCAGAATATCAGAAAAAACTGATGGTGTGAAGGGCAGATCTTTTCAAAGTATCAGATGCACAACCATATGTATTTTGAGTGTTTCTTTCAGATAGTTCTGCACAAGTATCTATAGCAGTATGCACAGACACAGCCTTTCAGTTCCTTTTTTTAAGTATAACTTTAGTCAGCTATGAAACGGTTCAGGTTTTCAGGAAAAGACTCCAATCTGATGGCTGGAATAGTCATTTTATAAACACCCTGTCCCCATTTGTTAACCAGCTTTGCTCATGAATAAATACCATGCAGCATTTTTCCTCCCCATCCCCACCTTTTAAGAACAAAAGCAGCCTCAGGCCATCGAGTCTTCCCCATCACCTCTTAATCTCCGAGAAACAGCTTCTTTCTCAATTGTTGTTGCTTAACTAATGCAACATTTAACACCCCAGATGAATCAGCACTGAGCTACAAGTAACCTGCTGAGGACTCATCCCTCAGCTCCACAATACTAAATTTACTGATGCAAGTGCCCGGACTCGGTGAGCTCCATTTTGGGAGGTCATTCTAGAGCCCCCATTTGCCTATGATACTTTCCCACCACTTGTTCCTTTGAATCTGTCTGTAAAATTCCAGTACATGCAATTTATTTCTGTGTTGTGGTGCTTTCTGATTATCAGAACTCATGTCGTCTGTGTTGGTTTTGTTCTTATCTGGGCAGATCCTGGATGATGTTTGGTTCAGGGTTTAGTACAACACTAGAAATTCCCTATATAGAAATTCCCTGTATGACCTTACCAAAGATCACAAGAAAACCTTGTGTTGGTCGAGCTATTGAAAAGACAGCAGTTCCAATCAGCAGAAAGTTTCTCTTTCTCATCGGAACTAAAGAAGAAACTCAAGTGGATGATGGAAACAAGAGAACAGGTTTGTTACAAAATCTTTCCTCAACAACCTGAATATGTATTTATTGGTACATACATATTTAAAATGTAAATCACGGTAGTATATATATACACACACACCCACCTTTTTTTCCCCGGCAGTTATTCTTTAGGGTAGACAGGGATGAAATCCCTTGATATTTTTGCTGGAGTTGTAACTTGTTCCTGTGTGCAAATTTTCTTTTTTTTCTACCCCTCAGCTTCATCAAGCAGAATGGCCTCTGTGTAATAGAAATAGCATCAGTTACCAAGATCATGTCTTCAAGCGTTAACAATTTCAACTAGCAAATAAAAGGACCCAGAAAGCAGCATTTTTTTTTTTCCTTTTTTAAAATTTCTGTTCTTGTGTCTCCCCACTATCCGATCCAGGAGGAACATGTTGTCTTTTAGTCAAGTGCTCTGTGAATGCTTTCCTTCAGCCGTACACATGAGCTCACCCACCCGCCTCAGGAGGCGAAGGTGGGGCTGTGTTTATTGAGCAGCCTCTAGTGGTTCCCCAAGGAGGCAGCCAAGGCTGGAAGTGTGTGTGCTGCAGAGGCAGCAGGTACCTGCTCGCATTCACACCTTGCGCTCAGAGAAATGCTCTGGAATTGTCATCTTGCCTAGAACACTGAGAAAGCTGTCGGGCCTTCCTTTAGCAATCTCCCGTTTAACAGAGAAATTCTTCTAGCAATGAAAAATCTTCATTAGAAACCAATAATTGGAATAAAACTTCCTATTACTGAGAGATTCCTGCTTAGGCTAATAAAATCTTCTTCATTGCTAAAAGAGGTGGTCCTTGGGCAGCAGCAGCGTGAGCCAGCCCCCAGCCCCAGGGTTTGGTTCTGCGAGAGGTGGAGATGGCTGGGGAGAGGACGGCAGCGGCCGGAGGGATGGAGCCGCCGCTGTGCTGGCAGAGCTCATCCTGCTCATCCTGAAGTGCTGCAGAGCCCAGGCTGCCTCAGAGTCCTGGACCTGACCCCAGGGAAATAATCATCTGCGGAAGACGGAGATCTCAGTTAGTGTCTTGCGAAAAACAGAGTCACAGACTTTATACAGCATCGTTAATATAATATAAAAATGTCCAGCATATGAAATTCTGAAAATATATTAATAACGAAAAAAAATTCATAAGATTAATTACAAAGGATTTTAAATTGTTTCCATTGTTTATAATTATAAAATTAATTATAAAGGCTTTCTAATTGTTACCACTGTTTATGTTAAAATACATAAACTTGGTGCTCTAATATTCTGTTATCTTGAAAATGTAATGTAAAGAACTTCAAGCTTACCCAGAAATTTACAAACCCATATCTATTTTGTGATGATAGACTGATATTAACGATTTTCCCCCAACTTCTAGTACCAGATTTTTCCACTAAATATCAAGAAAAGGTTCAGCAGCATATGTATTAGTTCACATGCAAAAACTAGTGCTCATCAGCATAGAAAAAAAGCTACATCTGAAGTATCTACTTTAAAATTCCTCCGACAACCTAAAACTTTAAACTCCAAGAAGCCCCAACCATTTTTTTTCAGCCTGATTAGGACTCTGAGAAAAGACTGTTCAGCTGATTCTCTGCATTTGCATCCTAAAGCTACTGTCGAAGCTCTTCCCAGCAGTAATTAATTACCCAGCGCAAGGGGCACGTTCTCGCTCCAGCGGAGATGCACCGCCCGCGCCCCGAGGGAGCGCAGCTGCCCCACCTGGCAGCCTGAAAATATGTTTGGTATGCCCAGGCAGGGGCGGCAGCGCCCGCCAGCCCACCGCAGGCAGCCCGAGCTGTCCTGGACTCGGGGGCACGTTTCCCGCAGATCAAAACAACGGGCTAAACGGATACTCGGAAACTGGGAAGCCAAATTCGCAAGATTTTACACTTCTGCTAAATATACTGTGAGCCCTCAAAAGAAAAAAACTCATTTTTTAGGTTCTGAAATGCAGTACAGCCTCGTTTTTTTGTGTTTGGGTGTTTTGTTTGGTGGTTCTTTGTTGTTGTTGTTGTTTTTTGTTTGTTTGTTTTTCAAAATGCAGAATTGCTTTCGGGTGAAAAAAGCTTCACAATTTTAGATCATTGAATAATATTCTGAAAAAATGTCTCATAAATCCAGGACCATGAAACTATTTTGTAAGTCTTATTTTTACTAAGGTAAAGAACATTTCTGTAGTCATTGCTTTGTTCTAATCTCTTGGTATCCCAGGCTTGTAGTCTGGGATATCCTCACAAGGTGGGAAGTGCTAGGAAAGTTTGTCATCCAAGATCTGAGAAACAAAATCTGGACTCTCAAGAAATTGTGGGATGCAAATGGGATCATGGAACAAAACACTCCTCAACAGTCTTCTGTACAGAGTGATGGTGTCAAGGTTTTGCACCCTTCTAATTTTGGCAACACAAGAGTTTGCCCTCAATCTAGGTCTTTGTGGTTTGGAACAAAAAACCCCAAATGTGCTTGTGTCCTTTCTTTTATATGGAAATAGATTGGTTAAAATTCCCTTTTATTTTTTTTTTCTCATTTGCCATTTATCCCCAGTCAACCTGCATGTCATCTCCATTCTTCTTCCTTTCTTCCCAATAGAGATGAGGGGGAGAGCGGGTGAGGTAACACATGCTGTGACTGCAAGCATCAGTGCTGTTCTTAGGATAACTCAGGAGTCTTCCTCCCAGCCGCCAAAGCTTGGTTAGGGCACACACAGAGCCTTCACTAGCAAAATGTAACTGATTATACCTAGTTTTTATCCTACCCTGAAGACCTACATAAGAAAGTGACGTTAAGTGGTGTAAAATGACATTCTTGAAGGCTGAATCTGTCTACAGAGGAAATAAAGCATAATGTGCAATAGTCCAGGCTGGATTTTACTTCCACATCCTTTAAGTTTCATCTCTCTGCTGATGCTGAAAATCGATGGGCTAGTTCAGACAGATTTTTTTTCATCAAGAAAACTGAAGTGTGAGCAATATTTATAAAAAATATTTAGTGACAAACTGGATTGTAATCAACTTCACAGCTTAAAACAGACTAATTCCAGTTAGAGAAATGTTCTCACTAGCAATGATTTGCTTTTACACTTCCTGCCCTGTACTGTCTATTTGCAAATATACCTTGAAAAATACGTAGAAGATATCTGTAAGAAAATCCAGCAACAGCGCCCCAGTTCTGCTTCTTTCTATAGTTACCTGATTGATCATCTTGATGACAATTTATCAGTTACATTTATGACTGAACACTCCTCAAATATATGCTGTTCTCAAGTGGCTTCCACAGAAACAATAAAGCACATTTCTGCACTCAAAAACTGTGAAAAGCAAAAAACTCTACGTTTCAAACAACTTGAAGGAAGAGATTGTCTTGCTATTTTGTGGTTTTTTGTAGCAAAGTCTGTTTAAGGAGTTCCCTCTCCCCATTTTGGGCTTTGATACAATGGTTCACACAACTGCTTGCGGGCCCCCATAATGAAACACGCCAAGTAACTGATCAGTATCAAAAATCACCCTTTTCCTTAAGATATTAAAGGTTAAATTAACCCAAAGAAAAAAGGTTATTTTGAAAACATATTATTTCCCTGTACTGCTGAATAGACGCATTATCACCAAGGACCAAGCAAGCAGATAGAGGTAAAAAGTGAGCAAACTTTGTAAACTTTGTCACTGAGAGAAAAAACTGCACCATGGTCCAAATTCCTGATTTCTGTGGCTGTGCACAATCAGCTCTTGCTTTGGCAGCCACCAGAACACTACCAAAAGGAATCAGAATGGTACAAAACAATCTATAAACATACATTTTAAATTAAATCTTTCAGAACTGCTGTTAAAATCAGTGAAAGGTTCTGTAATCATCTTTCATTTTTGCCCCCATCGCATCCTTACATTTACAGACCTCAAAGAAGTTGGCCCTCCACAGTCATTTTCATCTGTCATCCAATACTCCCAGCTAGATGCCAGATTTTGCTGCCTGTTTATTTATGCCCATCCCTAAAATCTAGAAAACCCTGCTCAAATTAATTACTATTCAACTTACCAACCTCAAGACATGTTTATACTCTGATGTTTACAGTAAACTGACAGTTACGGTGCAGAGGAAGGTTGCATGCAGGGAATTTTGATACCATAAACACTGTTTACTTCCAGCTTCAGGAAGTCTACTAAGTATGCAAATAACTGGACTTGTTTCTGTGTATTTGTTTATTATTTCTTCCACTAAATTAGTGGCTGCAGCTATTGCAATATAGCTGAAATAAATCTCAATGCATTGTTTGAAGATAATGGGACAGAAAGTTGACTATTGTCATGTCTCTTCTGTTTGATACTCTGGTTGTATTAAGTAATTTCGACATGCCAGGAGCAAAGCTGCCTGATCAACATTTATACTCAGGTAGCATTGTGCTCAGTTCACCTTTTAAATTTTTTTTTACACTCCAACTGATTTTAACTGTATTTAGAAGCAAAGATGTTTTTTTCCTTAAAGCCGTTAGCAGGATATAGTAAAATTTACATTTATCTGCCTTACTTTGGCAAAGGACTGAAAGGACTAAAGCTTGCTCTTTTACTTCAATCCTCACTCCATATCCCAAGGGACAAACTTAGTCATCTGTAAAGCAGGAAAGGAAATATAATAGACCAAACTCCATCAGATCAAATAAGTTTCACCACAATAAACTGATCTGATTCTATGTTATATTAGGCAAGAAAGAAAATCATTAATCCCTGAAGCTTATGAGCAGAAACCCAGATTCTCCCTGATTTCTAATGTATTTTCTGTGCATAGACATACACACACACGCACACACTGAGGAAAAAGGGCTGTTCCTAGCAGCGGTGAATCGTTGACATTTCTGGTCTGCTCACCAAGGGTTAAGAGATAATTTACAGGTAATAAACTTCATTATTGCAGCAGTAGCTCTCACAATGTTAAAGGACGATCACAGACAGCCACAAAATAAATTCATTATGTGTTCAGAAAGACTACTCAATTCGTGCATGATGTCATGCATTTATGAAGATGAGTTGAGAAAATAGACATACAAAATACTAACCAGAACAATCAGATCTCTCATGGTGTAGCCTCTGTTGTCAAATGCTACACGAGACTGTTTTCACTGACAAGTTCAAGTTATGACAGAAGGAAAATTCATAGGAGAGTTTTGCAAGACACAGGATTAGCAGGACTTGCGTTCATGCCTCGCTGCTACAGTACCTCAAACCCATCTTTCTTCCAATATTTGCTATCAGGAGTTTCCTCCTTATGCACCAATACGACAAAGGTGATGTAAAACCTCTCAAAGAAAGGACTTGAATGACTGAAAGATGTGTCTAAGGAAACAAGGGAAAAGGGAAACGAGGATGAATGTAGGAGAAAAAAGTTTCAAACTCGATATGAATGCTAATGTAATATGAATATTAAAAGTGTCAGGAGAGAGATACAAAGAGAAAAAGAACAAGTACACCAAAAACATCTGAGACAGACAACCTAATGTGGAAAGAACTGCCATGAAATCAGAAAGTCTCGACTCTTTTTCTGAATTACCTCCTGTGTTTCCAATAAATTGTACAGAGGTTACTTAATCTACTACATTTTCTGTCTGTAAAATCAGAGAGAATGCTTATCTGATAGGCAGCTCAGGTATAGAAAAATCTGCAAGCAATCTTCAGAACTATCAAGTTTCATGCCCTAAAATGAGATTTCCAAGCTGCTTCCAAGCCCAAATTCCCATGCAGGCAGCCCTGCACACCTCTGCTGGGCAGTGCCAGGGCTTCACTTTTGTTGGCAGCTGTCGGGCCCAGCCGCAGGCTCCCTGCAGCCTCTGGTCCCAGCGCCCTTGGCACACACCTGTCCCAGGGCACCTGTGTGACCTGCGGGCAGGAGGGCACGGCTGGTTGGAGGGGCTCTCCTGCTTGTGCAGCTGCAGATCTAAGGTGCTACAGAACTGGAGAGAGTCGCATTCCTTGGGGGAGAGATGCACCTTCTGGAACAAGTATTTGGCTAGATCCACAACACAAGGAAAAGTCAGACCTCTGACTCAGCCTATTTGACACGGGTTAAACAAATGAGTGAACAATTTTGATGTGATAAAATGTGTTGTCTCTTACTTTTCCTGAGGCTTTTTTCGTATTTGCAACCAGCTGTGGTTGGTTTGGTTTTGTTTCATTTTCTGGGAAAAGAACCCTTGAAATAGAAAAATATATGTAATTGGAAAAATACCCCAAATAAAATGTTATACAGAAGGCAAGCAATTGTAAAGAGAACTATGTTGTCCAATAGCAAACAGCATTCGCAGAAGAAAATTCAAGCAGATGTAGAAGAATGCAAACATGATTCTGTAGCTAGAAGACTAGAGAACAAAAGATATATTGTTAATGCAAATGATGGAATGGGAAGAATTATAAACAAAGCCATTGACTGAAAGAAACATTGAATTAAGCATTCAGTGAATAAGTTAATTTTTTTTTTTAAAACCCCACACCTGGAAATGTAAAAGGAGATATTAAGAGAGAGATGTCAAACAGAAAAGATTAAGAATGGAAAAAAAGGCATTGAAAGCCATAGAATATTTTCTAGCTTGCTGTGAAGGTTGTATTTAGAGTAAGGAAGATGAAGGCAGGGCATTTATACCACATTAACTTAAACCTTTAGTTTAAGAAAATGAATTGGGAAAGTATTCTCCTTATTGTTAAGCATAGTTGGTAGACAAATAAGACCTTCCCCTAAATTGCTTCAGGAACAACTCACTCCTCTCTGCAGGTTAAATAGGGAGTCCAGAGAGTGACAAGTGTCTGAGCCAAATCGGAAGTTCTTGGAGGGAGAGCATTGAGTCCTGTCCCCACCTTTTCAGCTTCTCTTTATTTTCTCCTACATTTTTCTTGTGCTGCCTCTGAAGTTTATCTGATTCATTTCAAGGTCGGGCAACAAAACTCACTAACTTGGCAAAAATGTACACTTTGGAAGGTGGGCAAAGGTAACTTGTGCTGTTTTATCAGGTTGAACAGCCTGCAGCCAGAGGAGCTCCAGAGGTGGCTCAAGGTCAGCGGGGGGATCACAGAGCCAAGAGCAGAGTGGGTTACAGGAGAAGGGCACAGGGAAAAGGTAAGCGCTTTCTGGCAACAACTACCTGGTGGCTGAAGTCAGCCAGTTTTATAACTTAGGCACCTTAGTTAAATACCTTCAGTTGGAGGGAGCTGTGCCACTGCCATCCCGAATGTACACACAGGGGGTGCTATTGCTGTTCTTGAACTTGCATCTTCACATCCTTATACTTCCAGTTCATTTTAACCAAATCATCTCCCCAGAGGTTTATTAAAGCTGAATTAGGAATATCTTCTGCTGCCAGACTCTCTTGTACTGGTCTGTTCCACAGCACTGCTTTTTTATTATAGTACTGAAAGCATGACACAAGAGGAAGCTAGTATTAGACTTACTTCTTGGTTTTATTGCAAATCTCATTATGCTTCTCGGGTTTTATTTTTAGCCTCAAAACCTTACATTATGCAAATAGATGATAATCTACATTTTCAATTTTTCATTTCTCAGTGGTGTTCTCTGTTTTCTTGTTTATAGAGCCTTTGGTTATTTATTTTAAAATCTCTGATTCTTTAATATACCTTATATATATTTCAATATACCTTAGTCAGAAAGACTTTGTATGGTATTCAGATTAAATTTAACCAATTTACAACTTTTTTGTCCTGTTTCTAATAGCCAGGCTGCTTGCCCCCAGTAAATGAAGTTTAAGCAGAAGGTGAAATGAGGATTCTCCTGCCTGTAGGAACAGATATACAAACAAGCTGCTACAGGGCATGCCAGGGTGTGAACACACAGCACATCACATGCTCGGCAGGAGCTCTGCAACCTGTTCCTTCTCTAGTTTGTTATGTCCTCTTACTGCACAAAACTGTGCTTCATGATCCTTGTTAGCCAGCAGGAATTTGTGTACAATATATACTTATTCAGGCTATGTGACTGTGCTGGGACCTTTGTTCTTAATACACAACATTATTTTCCTCTGGGAGTTACAACTTTCCAAGACTTTTAGATAGCAGATGGATCTCATATTTCAACCACACATGCACATGGCAATAGCCTACATGTATAAGGAGACTTGTAGACATCAGAAATCTCATAATGAAGAGTAAATACACTTTAGGATACCCTTCCAAAAGAAAAAACCCTTGAAACTAGCTCTCTTTTGGAGCAAATTTTTATACTTTCGTTCCTTCGAAAATCTAAGAATTCAGCACATACTTTAAAATTAAGCTTGGGAGTGGTCATATTAAAGTCAATAAGGGGAAATAATGCAAGCAACAGCTTTGCAGGAGCAAACTCCTAGCACCATTAGGGATTTTCCTCGCTTTTATAAAAAATGTATTTGATTGACTTTAGTAAAACAGTCTATTTATGCTGGAAAAATATGACACCCTGTGTACACCAATCTGTCCCTATGTCCCCCAGGGTCTGTCCCTGCACACAGACATGTGTACACAAACACAAACTGCTCCTGTGTGCTGGCTGGCTCCTCATGTGGCTTGAGCAAAAGGTAAAATGATTTATTAGCTCATCAAACCCATTCTGAATAGGTATCATTTTTCTCTGTGTTCTGGTGGATATGGAAATATTGTAAGTTCTAAAAGAAACAGATGCCAGAGGCCCCGGGGTGGCTGTGTTACATAAAACTAGAGCTCAGAGAAAGTCGTGCAGCTCCTGCAGCGCCCAGCCCGGTGTGCCGAGCACCAGGGAGAGCAGTGGGGAGCTGCGAGGGGCAGCAATGCATCAGCACAGCTGCATTGGGGGCTGCGCTTTCTAATGCAATGATGCACGACGGGCGGCCCAGCCGGAGCCAACGTTTCAATTCCTGAAGAAAGCTGTCTGTGATATATACCCGAAACCAAGGCAGTACCTGAGATAAATGTGTTGTAGACTGAGAAGGAAATCCATTTTGTATGGATGTATGAATGTAGCCTTCACCTTGTTCGGCTTCTTCTTCTTGTCTAAAATTAAACTAATCTACAAAAATTCTGTCCTGCTCATTACCACTACATGAAAAGTACACAATAATTTTGAAACCTAATTTTAGGGGCTTAATGTTAAAATCACAAATCATGACACAGCATACCAGAAAATACAACAGGGGTCTTAAATATATTAAAGATTCTAAAAAGACATTTTCATGCTTCTAAAACATCTTACAGTAGCCTCTGGGTCCATTTCTAAAAGAAGGGATTACTTGTGATGAACACATTTGTAAGAAATTGTAAGAAATAACCTGATATTCCAGTCTGACCTCTGGGACATACTGAAATCAAATACCTAAGACATAGAAACTCTGGAAACCGTAATTTTTTAGTTTCTGCAAAATGATTTTTCCAGATTAAAACTGCTGTTTCAGATTGTTTTGTGACTACATATTCCTTGCTTTTCCTTAAAACACCTTTAGAGACTTTTGCAACCAAAATATAAAACTTCTACTTTAATTAAGTTGCAGGGAACTTTGTCTGTAAAGGCAATTATTTATGGCTTTAATATATATTTCAGTCATTCCAACTGTACCCTGAGGAAATGTTAATTTTTAAACTTTAATGTATTATTTCTATGTAACTTTCTCTGTTACTATTTCTGCCTTGTTCTCAATTCAGGAAGCTACTTGGAAAACCCTACCAAGGTAAATTCCATACTAGTTTGAGAAGTATGCCTTCCTTAAGAGGTCTATCTATGGACCTACCTAAGTCGTGTAAATTCCTATAGAATTTATATCAATTTGATTTAAAGATCCAAGTGTTTTGCTATTAAAATTTTTGAAGAGTTTTGCCCACCTGTGCCGTGTGACGATAATTTTGTTAGACTTATATTTAACTATGGTAATATATTCTTACACTTCTCTCACTCTTACAATGACCTTTGTGTCCTTCCCTTCACCTTCTGTTTTCCTGACTGTAAACCAGGCTCAATAACGGCACAGCCAGGAGTCACACACAGCCTCTCTGAGCTCTGCAGAGGGGCTTTGTTGGCAGCCAGGTCGTCAAGGCATCCGCTTCAATCCATTCTTATCTTCGGCTTTCCTTTTGAGACATAATGAAATTTCTACAGGAATGTTTTTTATTAAATACAAAACTGCACTCCTTGCCCAGTATCAGCAACCATCTGAAGTTGCTGTGAATGTGAATTCTACTCAGAAAAAAACACAAACAAAACTCTTCTTTTGAGATGCAGGTAATGTCGGGGCATTAAAAGGGGCGCCCTCCTGACCCCTGCTCATGTCCTGAGGCAGTAGATTGGGTTACTTGGTATCATTGCCTTGGCTTGGATAACTGCTCATAAAGTTACAGGGTTTTAAAATTCCTACACCACCACTTATTTCCACAAACACCTGCAGCTGTGGTTTCCATAGGCCAGTTTGAAATTCAGTAGAGAAATATTTCTTGACTTTTACTGTCTTTCTTACTAAGACATCCCATTATTTCTTGTGGACTGAATGGAGTCCTACCAATTCTGATAACCACTGCAAAGAAGCAATTTTTCATTTCCTGAACTTCTTCTTGTACAGATTAAAATCCTTCTCCCTTAAATAATAATATTTAAAAAATTAATGCTGTTTTACTTTTTTGCTGTCATGTAGTCATTAATTACACATCCAGAGTTAGAGTTTAAACAACAGATTTCAGAGATAATTAACTGTTTGAATTAGTTCATCATGTTATGGAAAAGGAGATAAATCTTTAGGTTTTTTCTGGCATTGGATTTTTTAGTTATTACTGTTTATTTAATACTGCTCTTTGAAGAATTCCATACACTATAATGTTATTCAAAATACAAGAAATTGCTAGCTTAAGCGGCTTATCTTTATCTTCTGATCAGACAAATGAAATGGGGTTTCCTGTGGGGTTTTTTTTTTTGGCTTTTTTTTTTGCTTGTTTGTTCACTTTACAGCAAAGTACTGATCTAAGGCACATTTCTACATCACAGTTACAGCCTCTACCAGTGATCAGAAATAAATGATACTTCTCCTTAAACAGGAACGATGGCGAGCTACTGCGTGGATGGAAAGGGGAACAAGTAGAAAGAAAAGGAAGTGGCTTTGCCTCAAGTAGCCAAGGTGAAATATATGTTTACACTTACCCTGAGAGTAGGAAACTTCACTTCCCAAGCTTAGCAGTGCCACGCTCCGTGGGGGTTTTTTTTGCCCATACATGTGTGAAGTGAGACGGGGTTTCCTTGGCGCACAAAAAGCAATGGCAAGGCAGGAATTTGGAGGGGCATCTGTTGGCTGTGGTCTCCCTGCGCTGCCAGGAGCTGGCAATGGGCTCACCTGCCGCAGAACTGCTGCGGGCTGCGAGCTCTGGCCAGGGGTGAAGCCACAGGGGCCTGCCTGGGACAGCTCCTTCAGAAATGGGCTTCCCAAGCTGCCATACACAGCGAGCAGCTAAGCGCCTCTCAGAGCAGCTGAAGCCCAGAAGGACTGTTATGAGCCCTGTTTAAGGAGGGATGTGTGTGTGAGGAAAGCACAGGACAGACCACACTGCCATAGGTCAGCCTGGAGCAGGGGCACGGCCACCTCCCACAGCTCCCTCACCCACAGGGAAAAAAACACAGCAAAATGCTCCCCGGGCTCTTCACCAGTCATTCATTCTGATACACTTTAGTACTTGTGGATAACACCAGTAATTTAAAAGATTAAATTATACCACAACTCCTCTGTGAAATTATCAGTGTGCCTAAAACTACTTACCTGAGTTAAATTATGTAGCAACAAGGAAACGAGTACTCTATAACCAATGCAATATGAATTTGGTACTTGGGAAATGCATAGCTATGTTTTCACATACCAAGTACTTTTCATTTATTGCTCTTGTGCTCAGGATACTAAATATTTAACTTTATTCAAGCAGTGGTATTATCTAAATGAAATGAAAGATCCTATCACATGGCCAGTCCAACACTTACACTGGGCTATTTAATTGTCTCGTTAACTCAAGCCAAAGTTCAGTGACTCACAGCAGGTGAAATTCTCAGTGCAGAGTGTGATAACATCTTTGTGATCAGAACAGCATATGCTTTCCTAGCTCTTGCGCTCATAGAATATCTATGTATTTCCCATGGTCAAAAGATGTAATTTTCTGTATCTTGGACAGAGCAAAGTATCTTTTTGTGTACCAAACAGAAATCTGTGACGAGACTTGAAGAATTAAGGGAAGAAAAAGGGTCAGTTGTAAGAAATCCTCCGAAGTTCTTATAATTCTTCTTCATTTGTAATATTAAAGGAATGTAAGTATAAGTGAAAAAATAGCAACCTGGAAATGTTAAAGTGTAAAAACAACATCATTTTTTCTAGCAAGCTCCCCCACTTTTTACAAAGTTGCCTAACTTAAGCCATTACATAAAATGGCAATTGTGGCTGACGGACATTATTCCTTGAATAATTTGCATTTTCCTCTTCTTGTTCTTTGTGTTTCCATTGCTGCTGGAAATGCATCAGGTTCCTGGATGCACTAATTACTCTTAATGACCCTCCACTCCACAGACCCTGCCTCTAGGCCTGGGAGTCCATATAAATTCAGGCCTGGGTCCTCACGCCCTACTTGACCTGCATTGTTGGAGAGCCCGTTTGGGTTCTGCCCTGGCCGCGCCTGTGCCTGGCCGTGTACCTTGTTGATACAGGTCCTGACACACGGACTGACTTCCTGACGTGACCCTGACTGACCAGCGTGGTCCTGCTGGGTCGTCACTGCCTGGTTCTAATGATTATTCCCAATGGACCCGATCCTGATCCTGACCTTGACATACAGATTGATTCCTTGGCTTCATCCTTGGGCCAGCCTCACCTGCCCAAAACAAAAACAGGCAGCCTGAAGTGAACCCAGAGGCAGAAAATCTTCAATTTTCATTTTACTTTAGTTGTCAAAGAACAAAATAAGGTGTGTAATGTAAAATAGTTGAGTTTTAGTGTAATATACAGTGCAAATCTTGGGGTAGAATAGATATTTAGGGAAATAGTTATTGTGTAGAAACCTTTAATTCATGATGCCTTCTTCCTAGAAGTGCTATGAGAAGTTCTTCAGCAAAACCAGTTTCTTCTGATAGTTTTAAAAGTAGGATTAATCAATTAGTGTAATGCTATCCAACATGACAAATGTAAGAGGATTAAGCCAAGCCTTGTTCAAAGACACCGAAACCATTGCATACAGAAACTAAACATTGCAGTAGACAAAAAAGGTATTTGAAACCAAATCTATTGATTCTGTTTTCTGCTTTATTCCCAACACTTCTCTTATTTTCTTAAAGGCAAAGCTCTCACCATTTTCTTATCATGCATACCTTTAAGGCTGCAAGAACCATGTCTAATTTTAACCACAAGGAAATCAAGTATTTTTGAAACTTTCTGAAAGCATCTCAAAACTACCAAACAGCTAGAAATCAATAATACCACCTGGCAGGAGGTGTGAGCTACTCAAATTCAAGTCAAGGTCCAGCTCAAAATGCTTATTGCTGGTTTGGCTGTGGGGGCAGGGAAAAGCTGTTTCCACCATAGTCTTTTCACAAACTGGCATGAGGCAATTACATTCTGTCAAATATTCCCAGCTTGCCTGATTTATGCAATATTTGGCACAATGTGGGCTAAGGCTCCTGAAAAGCAAGAAAGAGATGAACTAGATCTCTCTGAAATGAAGTTGAATGCTTAATATATTTTTGTGGGTTTTTTGTGAACATTTCTGTCTCAGTGATCTGAACCTTAAATATGGCTCACAAATGAAACAATGAACAAGGTACTTCACTGCTTGTTTCAGTGACTTCCAGAATATTAAAATTAAGCCTAACTTTTTAAAATGGAAAAGCCACATGGTGGCAGGAGAGAGCAAGGCACGTAAAAAATCTGTGCTGCTAATTGCTTCCCTCAGATTTAAAACTGCATCATGTTCCCTTCTACAGCACAGCTGAAGGTCTGCGGCTGTATTTTTAAATCTAACAGATACTCACATAAGTCATCAGCTGCAATGTTTTAAAAATTGTCCATGACTTCTAAGTTTCTGATACTACTCACCAAGTTCACCAGGAATGATACAGTAGATGTTAATATTACAGTAACTTCTGAAATTATGTAGCCGAGTTAAGGTATTGAATCTGCAACCTGTTTTCAGATTGTCTACACTGCAATATATTCCCACAGCATCAGAGATGCAATGAGCAAAAGTGGTCTTCACGCAGCTATTTTCCTGTTGTAGCTCTTAAGGTGACACTGCCAATGACAGGCCATAGATACTGCTTCAAATTCACAATTCGATGAAAATGAAACATTTGGCCCTTAATATTTTGTGTAATGTGCTATATCATGAACAGGTCCACTATGCAAAACTGAGAAGTCTGATTTTTCAGAAAAGATCCAGTAGTAGCAGGCTAAACTTCTCATCCTCCAATTTACAACCATCTGGACATACCCTTCACTTTAATCACAATACATTGTTTGTAGATGCCTCTGTGCTGTTCACACTGTTTTCTAGTTGATAGCCAGTGGAAATAGTGATGCACTTACCTGCACACACCGTTAGTACCTACACAGGTGCTGCCAAAACTGAAGACTGACCAGTTAATTTTGCAATCAAGATATAATTCTGAGAGCTGACTTCTATTAGATAAATAATAAGTGGATTTTGCTGTTTAGCGGATGTATAATCAGGATTCCTAATTTAAGAGCTGTAACTTTAACCTGTATTTGAAGACTTCATGGCATCTTTTAAATTAATTCCATTATTTGAATCACTGACTTGACACATTCCATAAAAATACTATTCTAATCTGAACATTTCTTCAACTTCAATCTATTTTAAAATGTTGGATTTTATTAAGAACCATCCACATGATTTTTAGCATACTCGATTTAACGGGAAAGAAGACACAAAGAAATTCAATAGTATACAATTCTCTTATCTCCATACCTATCAGTGCAAGAATTTTCTTAGGACTGTAAACAGTGTTGTAAAGTCTCTGAAATCCTGGTGTCCCTCATCGTGGCCCTGGTCACACCCAGCTCGAATGCTAACAGGAGCAGCATGAGCTACTCACCCTCTCGGAGGACAGGCTAAACTCTGATTTACTGGATTTTTTTCTTTAACATATTCACCACCAGTGTGGATCACACTGAGAATTTCTCTAATAAAGAGCTGTTTTAGTGATGAACTGATCTGACAAGAAAGCATTCACAAAAATCTGCAACTGTCTTGCAGCTGAATAGTTTTCACTTCCCTGCCTGCTCTCCTTCTATACTCAGCTTTCATGGCTGAACTTCTCAGTTTCATTTTAAGTCCATATTATTCTTAATAATCTTGACCAACTTATTTATCATGTTTTTCCACTCAAAAAAGCCAGTAACTTTTCCTTTGTCTTCCCTTTTCCCAATATATGCAGAAAAGGGAATGATACAAATGCTATACACTACCCTGGAGAGAAATCCTTTGCCACTGTTAATATTTGCTACTTCTGCATCTTCTAAAATATTTATTCTTTGTCAGAGTCTTGCTTGAATGTGAAAGAATTTGCATTCCTATGTTGTGTTGTTTCTGTGCTATCTGTTAGCTTCCAGGTTCTTTTATTCCTTTCACCCAGGCATGGCAGGCAAATCTTTCATTTAGTCCTGTTAATTGTGACCCGAAGAGTTCCATAACTTCAGCCTTAACTGTCTTTAAAATGTGTCTTCTGCTCTACTTCTTCCTAGAAAATGTTCTGGTGGTTCAAAACTTTTTTTTTCTTTAATATAATGCAGTTGCCCTGTTTCTGCTTGCAAATAAGGATCTCTGATTTCCCTTGTGCTACTCTTTAAATTACAAGTTGCCTGTAAATATTCACAAATCTCCATTGTTTTAATCCAGATATCTGTTATAACTCTTTTATCATGATACTGACAGAAACATTTTGATGCCAACAAACAACAAACAGTGTAAGGCTGATGTTTTTTCTTTATGTCCTTTTCTATCCTTCTTGTATATTGGCTGTATGAACTAAAAATTCCTCAGGTTTTCCTTCATTTAATACAACATGAATTCACTTTAAGCAGCATGATCCCACTACAGCGAATGCGAAAAAGTCCTGATGTAAACCCGTGGAATGTTCACAGCAAGTTTCAGGCTGGGAAATACCGAGATGTTAAGAGATAAATGTTAGAAGATTATTAATTTTTACAAATGTGAGAAATTCAAACTATCTGGTCACCTCCTAGCACTCAGTGTTCTAAGCAGTGTTGCGCTGACTCCACATCATGTTCCCTGTACTTCAGTGTAGTCTGAGGTGATTAGACTCAGGTGCCTGGAGTGGCCCTCTCTTAGCTCAGCCCTCTGCCTTGCTGTGTCATGAGAAATAGCTGGATGCTGAAACCACAGAGCAGACTTCATAAACAAGGGTAGAGGGGTTAGGAAGTAGGTAAAAAAAAGAGGAACTCAAATGACATGAAGCCTCTATTTTCTCAGGAGGATCTGAGTGTGTCTCGAGTCACTGTTTTGATCTAGCTTGAACAACAGGTAGATGTGAGACCACGTTAGCACTGATGAAGTGCCAAGCCTGGCTGCATTGCGAGGCCTGATGTGCACCTGCTCAAGCCATCTGTTTGTATTTTAGGTGGACTCTTATGGTCACAGTTACATGACTGTTGTGTTGACAAAAATATTAAATCAGTGAGGATTTTAACTGTGCAAACCAATATTTGCAAGATCTAACTCTATTTACTCTAATCAAAACTGAAATTAGTTAAGGTTACTGTTTTAGTATGATCTAATACTTCTCAACCAGCCCTCAAAAGAAACACAGTTCTTAGAGATGGCTGTCTACTGGAGGTAGAACCAAGGCCATTAATGAGAAATTAACAGGGACAGCTCTAGCTCCTTGATGGACCTCCTGATTTACAAGGACTTCAGTACTGTGAGTAAAAAGCAGTGGAGAAAATGTGAAAAATTAATGTTGAGGCAGAAAATTCATGCACAGACTGATAGGAAGGATAATGCTGGTCATGCAGCTTGTACTAAAGTTTGTCTGAGTGTTTTCTCACCCTGTGAGTTGTGAAATGCTTGACTCCTTGTGGCCTAGAGGTTCAGTTGCAGTGTTATGTGCTCGTGAGATAGTAAATCTCCTCATCTGCTCTATGTTGTTGTTGAATAGTGAATGATTTCTATCTCAAGAACATATTGGGAAATACAGCTTCACTTTTTTATGAGTAGGTAACTGAAACTGCTGCTTTTTGTGAGACAAGGTCACATTGCTATATTGAATGTTCTATAGCCATTAAAAGACATTAGAGGGGTGAAGAAGACTGGTAGGTAATGGATGGGGTAAAGTCTAAAGGGTTTCATCTGTTGCTTACTATTTGCTGCAAACAAGATCTTGCCAAAGTTTTCTTTAATTTCAGTGAAGGCATTCTATTGAAGGAAAACCCTCTGCACTGTAGACTTTTCTCCTATTCAGGAGAAAAAACACTTTTTGATAAGAAGCAGGAATAACAAATACATATGCAAAGTTTAGAGAAATATTCTTCCATTAGCAGCTAAGGATTTTACTTCCCCATGTTTATTTCAGTTTACAAGCTAAATTAATACAACTCAAATATCATTACACAATCAGACTTCAACAATTTATTTCTGGTTAGTATTTGTAATTTTTTGTAAAGATGAGTAATGTAGCTATTTAGCAGCTGTCCAGAACAAGGAATGTGAAATTGTAATACGCTTCGTAATCAGTAGTTATCTTGATGTTATTTCAAATTATTTGTAAAAATTTACAAAGCAAGTATAAAAAATGTTAGGCACAATTGAAATAGATAAAACTTCAAAAGCAAACACTTGATACCAGGCAATTTTTCACAGTGAGTTTACACACATTCACAAAACTAAAGCCCTTGCAAGTACTAATTTTATTGGCTTTTTATAGCAAAGTTCACTGTTCTATAAGAGAAGAAAAAAATAATGCTTTTGTTTGCAAGGTGAAGGAGACGCTTAATACTACTGCATGATAGGAGACACTTTGTACTACTACCATAATTTTCTTACACATAAAAAATAATACTAAGGATCTCTCCTTTCTCCTCCCCTGAACCTGATCCAATTCTTCCACAATTTAAAAGACATCTTGGAAGTTTAACTTTTGGAATCAAAATTTGTGAGGATACTCAAAGTATATATATTTAATACATAAAACTGCCACTGAAGTATGCAATGCGTTTGCCATCAAATATAGCCTGCAGCCTGCAGTGATGTTTGCCACACAACACAGTTCTCACACCTCCTGCTGCTTCTGGAGGGATGTCACGCTCCACGTTTCACTTGTTCAAACCTACTGCCCCAAGATAATGCAGCAAATGAGCTCGACTGTGTAAACAACCTTAATTACTTTCAAACTTAAATAAAGTAATGAATAAAAATAGATTTAGATTTTTTCCATTGACCCAGAAGAGTTTTGTGTCATTAGTACACTTTAAAACCATTATTACCCATATAAAGAATTTAACTTCTTAAAACTTTAGATTGCATAAGGATTTTTGAACACGTAACAATTTTTTTTCTGAAGAGAAACTTAGTTTTAAGCTTTCAGTCTCTCTTTTCCACACACAGATTTTCTAGAAATCAGAAATAATTTTAATGGAAAATAAAAATGCTGTATTCCTTACAATTTGAGCTTTTAGCCACCTTGCTGAGGTTCTCAGCAACAGTGAAATAGTGCTCATTTTATGATGTGAATATTAACTTATTTCCTGAACAAGGTTGGTAATGTCAATTCTTACAAAAAGCACAAGAAAAAACCTCAAAAATCTTTTATTTCTCTCCAGCTTTCCCCGGACTGCTCAGTAAATGAATCTGAGAGAATTAGGAGAAAGGACAGTGGAAGGAATGACACAGATTATTCACTGAATTCCTTATTAGAGATTTTGTGTGGCTACCAAAGGATCTTCATGTTTGGCTACAACCAGACTTCTTTTCTTGTCTTCTTCTGTTACACTCTGACTGATCTGTTCAAACAGCTTTGACATCTTGGCAAAGTGCAGGTGGCTCTGAAACCTTCGTGCAGCAAAAGCATAAAGCAGAGGGTTAATACAGCTACTGATGAATACAAGTGCTCCACAGATGTACACTCCTTTGTCTACAATTTCTCCCAGTGCCGAAGACATCTCCTTATTAGAGGGTTCTATTTCAATTGAAATAATATCCAGGATGTTGAAGAGATGCTGAGGGAACCAGCACAGAATGAATGCCACCACAACGCTGGCAATGAGACGTTCCGATCGCTTCTTGGATTGGTAAGTCATTCTGCTTATTTTTCTTGCAACACACACATAACAAGTGCAAATAATAAGGAAAGGGATTACAAAACCTGCAAGGGTCTCCAGCAGAAGATACGACACTTTCTGTCTAGTCGAAGAGTAGTTGCGACATGTGCACAGAAGTCGACCATTCCTTTCTTCTGTCTCTTGAAACGGAATGACAGAAATGCCAAAGGCAATAGACAGGAACCAAATGAGGAACACGATCAAACAAACTTTTTCTTTTCTTCTGTATATTTGAATTGTGAAAGGGTAAAACACAGCCAGCAGCCGCTCCAAGCTGAGTGCTGTAATCAGAAATATACTGGCATACATGCTGCAGTAAATAATGAAAACCAGCATTTTGCAGAAGATGACTCCAAAAACCCAAGAGTCAGCAAAAGAGTAAATCCAAATTGGTAAGGTGATCAGTACAAGGACATCAGCAATGGCCAGGTTCAAGATCAGCATGACTGAAAGAGATACTTGCTTCATTTTCGTGCAAACAGTCCAGATGACGATGCAGTTTCCAGGGGTGCCAATAATAAATGACAAACCCAATATTATGCAGACTACTGTCCTCACAATATCCCATGTTGAGCTGCCACTGCTTTCCTCAGCTTCACTCATTCTGGAAATTCTTCCAGAATGAGTTCTTGGTTGCTCTGTGCTCTGCTTTTACTCTGCAGGTGTTGGTGAACCACTTCCAAGTTCTCCTCTAACTGATGTTCTGAAGGCTCGTACAGATTATGAGCTCACATCCTCACGCTCGCTCTTACAGACATCTGACCACAGATGGCAGTTCCTGCTGTTTAGGAGGATGGGTATTTTTACATACAAAGCAAAAGTAAAAATACAGTGCAGGACCTGACTTTGCTGTTAGTTATGCATTCATTGTGCTTCAGCAAATTTTACAGCGTGTTGGTGGTCCTTCTATAGTGTCCCTGTTTAAAGAAACTTGCTACTGTTTTGATGTTACTGATCTAATCAACAGCTGTGAGAAACCCTTATTATGCCATTCTATTCTTGCTCCTATGAATAACGTGGTACTTTATTTTATAAAAACAAAAAAAAGAGGGGTGACAGGCAAACTACAAATGTACATTATATGTTTGACATTTTAAAGCACAAAAAATTGCACTTACTACCTTCATGTCATCTTTTCTAATTCAACAGAAAACAGTCAATCATATTTTAGAAATACGCTGGCATAAAGGAAAGCAACTGTTTGTACTGTGCTGGTACAATAAAGTGGGTAGGAGCTGTATTTCTAATTCTCTAGGAAATCGCAATGCTTTACTGAACAATAACCATCAGAGTACTCAGTCCGGATGTAGAGTTATAGGAGGAAATGCACCATGTCAGAGAGAAAATATATGATTACATTGTTGTTCTGCTGTGCCAGCAATGGGCTATGACTTTTATGACTTTTCCTAGGAAACTTGGTAGTCAGAATAGAAACCAAATCCTAAATGAATCCTAAGTTCTTCAGAGTTTTGCCAAAGAGTATGAAACTATTTTGTTACTCTGATTTCAAAACATCTTTTGCAGTTCATTTCTAAAATATTAGAGGAGGAACTAGAAGAGCAGAGCCAACAGAAATATTCAAGAAGTGGAACTGGAGGGGTATTTACCACAAAAAAAAAAAAGATTCACAGAAACAAAAGAGTTATTTTTAGCTTTCTTAAGTTTAAGAATGTGCTACAGATTATTTCCCTAATTTTACAAACCTGGCAAATGTAGTGCATAGTATTAGGTCAAAAAGTATTTTTCACCATGGAAAAAGGATTGTAACATCAGCACCCCCAAAGCGGCTTAGCCGGTTTTACTCTCATAAGAGTATAATGAGATCAAAAGCAAATCCAAAATAACCCCACTGAAGTTAAGTATTATACCTCCAAAATACTATTTGTGTAATACAGATTTTAATTAGGATTTATTCTGATACATGATTCCAATTCCTTTCATTTTTATCTACATTTAGTGAATATTGGGTAGGGGAAAATACAAAACAAGTAGTTTGTATTCTGAAGGGAATTTCTGAAAACCACTTGTGAAAATTAAATAATGGGAGGAAATGCTGGGCAGTATCTCTTCTTCTAATGAAATCACCTTTACACACATTATTTTTCCAGGAGAACCTTCATAGACTATTTTTAATTTGTTGCCAGTGGCATATCTAGATTGAACCAAGTTGCAGATTTTTACTGGAAAAAGATAACCAAGGAGAGATGCTCAGTACCTCTTGTCACCCAGTGCTGCAGGGACTGGCAGGTTCTTTAAGTAAACTCAACCTGGATTATGATTGCTGTGTCACACACTGGTTATCAAGACTTTGACCTGAATTGCAGAGGGCTCGGGTGACTAAAAGCCTACATAACCAAAGACTCTCGATAGTAAAGAAAACTACACTGATTACTAGAAATTCTGCTTAACTGAAACTTGGGATAATTGCTAAAAATCCTGTGTAGCAGTAAGATACACTAACTGCTAGAAATTGTAGATAACAATAACGTATGTTGAGAAGTGAATTCTTATGTCATAATAAAACTCTAATTGTAGCTACAATCTTGTGGCCAGTCCTCATTCTACCAAGGATCCCTAAAAGGACCTGTATATTATGTATCGTGTGACACCTCTGTAGGATTTTTTTTTTTGTAAAACTTTACTTTTGGTGGAAAAGAGCAATTGTCTGAACAACTATTGGTACAGGTATAGTTCTAATGCAGTAGTGTATGGATGTGGTTGTACTTCTGAAGCATCTGGCCTTACACTTTCCAGAAATATGTTTCTCGACTTGAGTTGACGTTCGCTTGCCAGATGGCCTCTGCCTCTGGCTGTGTCTTTAATTTAAACAAGAAAACAAATGAATCTCTGAATTGCAGCCACAGTCTGGAATTTCTGTTTCAGAAAAATCCCAGAGAAGTGTTGAACTGCAGAGATTTCCTTGGGTAAGACTCTGAAGCCAGGCTATTAGTTTCTCAGTATATAAGTATATGAAGCCAGCTATGGGTATTTCAGACATTAGAGTTAACATTAACTCAGGAGCAGGTTTCTGAGCAACTCTATGTGACTGCTGCATCACTACGAAAACTTCAGACTGTAAAGCTGTCCCTAATATTCTCTAAAAGTGCCTGACTTATTTATCAAATTTAAATTACTAGCACACAAACTTTATGGACATTTTAGCAAATATTTCCATTAAAAGAGGGAGCAATATAGCGTAGTCAATAACTGCTAAAAACAAGAGTGGCTAAACAATTCAATATCTTACTCTAGGGACCACATGCGGGTGGGTTTTAATGTATAAATGCATTTAGACTTCGAACCACAGAAGCTCTGGTCTACTTCATCACAGCAGTGAAATTAGGCTGCATCTGTATGTTTAAAAAAACAATTTAAGTTTTTTTGTGTGCATGCATATTTTATGTAGTGCAATAAGTCAGTCAGCAATACAAGAAACTTTCTGTAAGTCAGTTACTTTTAGATTGGCAAATAACTTCTAAAACTTTCCAAGTTCAAAAAGTCTGTGCTACTGCTATGAAACACTTTAAATAGAATTTGCTTTGCCTTAAATATCAGGTGTGTGTTTCTCTCATCCTTCAAATTACTTATTTTACTCTGAATGAATGCATGAGCTTCCCTCTAGTGGATGTAATTTACACTACCACGGAGCATTTTCAAACAGCTGTGTTTGCATCCCTAAATGTAAATTGTAATTGATATTTCCACCTTTTGCATATTTATTCTGAGAAACAGAGTTTCACTTCAAAATGCTGAGAGTCTTTGGGCTAAGAGCCTCTTCTCAAAGTGTATCCATCCCTCCATGCTGTAAGAGCATCCCTGTAAGGATTTACAGAGTAGCTAACGTACGGCAAATGGCAAATCCAGAATGTGGAACTTGCATTTAGAACACTACCAAGATGACTTTCAAAATCCTCTTTGCATTTTGTCTTCAGAAGGATCCCCTGGATGTTTGTCTAGTAAGTGATTGTAGAATAATGATTTTTATCAAGTATCACATATCTGCTGAGACACATCAAATTGATATGATTACCTCATTTATTGTTACTGTGAAAGGGAAGAAGTAATTAGTCTTAACTAAGACTCAGAACTCCTCAGTTCTTCAGCCACTGAATCGAGGCATATTTGCAGGACTTGTACAAAAGTCTTATAACAAACTCATGTCCATGAGCTCCTGAGGACAGTGTGAAAGTGCCACCCTTTGCCTTCATCAGAGAACTATGGGCTACTTCACTGCTGATCTAATTGTCGCTTTCTTGATTACAGGAGGGGCTCCTATAAAAGTGGGATTTCATGGGGACGTGCAGTAGCTAATCATGCCTCTGCTCTGCAGTTTCTGCAAAGGGAAGTGCAGTGTAGGAAAAGACACACACCAGACATTTCTAAGGTCTTGCAGTGTTTGTGGCAGCAGCCCATGTAGCAGCAACTACAAATAAAACACTCCCAGTGCTGCTTTATCAGAGAAAATAACTTTAAGGAAGGACTTGGGATCAGTTCCAGAATGTAATAAAAGATCTGAACTTTGTACTGTAAAGTTTGAAACATTTTGTGCTGTGTGCATTGTTGTTAATCAGCATTCTAGCACTATTAAAAATTTGTATTCCTTACCCAGCTCAGAGGCAAATAACAATAGTTTTATATGGCTGGCTAGAGAAAAGACTTCCTGCTGGTTAAGTTCAGGGAAAACTGCTTTAGGACTTGTGACAGGGAAGCGCTTCCAAGGCACCTGTTGTGTGTGCATCAGACATGTTTGCCCATTGGCACCTTTCTTGCTCTAACAGACTGATCACTGACAATCAAAATATGTTCCCATAGTGGAAACCACAGAGAAATATTTTCCTTGTACAGACATACCAGGTGGATTAGATTAGAGGTGTTAATTAAGATAGTGGAGAAATGTATTGATAATTCTGAATATAAGCAGGAATATAAATAACAATTATGCAGAGATTATGGAAATACCTATAGACACCCTTTCTTGACATTATGAATGTATACAGCTTTAGTGTCCTTTTACAGAACAAGTTTTTGAACAGTAAATGTATAGATTTGTTACAGTTTAAGGCAAGACTGGCCCTTTCTGAATCAGCTACTACCAGTACACAAACTGTTGCTAGCCAAAGTCCTCTCCAATATAAGCACATCTGACACCACAGTTGCTACTGGGTAAATCAAATCCACTGTTTACATGCTCTTCCTTTGGAGTAGTACCTTACAGATGACAAACACTGCTTGGATAATCTGCTGCCAAACATTACTTGATCTTTTTAAAGTTCTTTAGCCAAACCTACTGGCATTTCTACCTTGTTTACTGGGATTGCACATAAATATTATTTTGCTATACGATCAAAGTCTCTTTTTGTTGTTCAGCGGTGATGAAAGAAAGCGTTTAGCAGAGCATGCCTTAGTGAAGGACCTGTGATTAAAAAGCCACGAAGAGACACTCTGCAGTGCCTGAGCAGCAGCACCATCGGGCAGCGGCCCTGCCCACGTGGAGGGGCTGTCCATGCACTTCTGTGTTTGCAACACAGGGCGGCACTGGGAAACCATCCCTGGGTATTCGGCTGAGCCTGCAGGGCCGGACGTTTGCCTTCCTCACGCCGCTCAAGGCCATGAGCCTCCACCGAACTGATGCTTTTGCGTAAGAAAGTTAGGTGATTGTGACTAAAATTTCAATAAAATTATGAAGAAAAAAATAATTTTCTTTTTTTTTTTT
>WBMY01011367.1:167078-195663 GCA_013397315.1 Donacobius atricapilla | reverse complement strand
GGCCCGGCCCGGCCCGGCGGGAGGTCAGGCTGGGGCTGCCTCGGCCTGGCAGCGGGCCGGGGCACAGACAAGGCTCGCTTTAATGCGCTAAGAGCTCATTAAGTAACACCGGAGCATCCCTGCTTGTCTTTCCTCTCTATGAACCTTTCGTGAAAGTGGTTGGAAAGAAACGCGGAGAGAGGAGTGACTGGGTGTTCCAGCAGTTGAATTACAAAATTTTTTAAAAAGGGCTTATTTCATCATATAACATGAAATAGGAGTATTTGTTAATGGCCTGTGGTTTCACCTGTTAACACAAAATAGTTTGTAATGAATATGCAGGTAATATTCATATAATAGTTAATAAGTAATATTTGTTAGTTGCTTTTTGTATCCATTGATAAGAAGACATAAATAAATATTAAATATTTCAATAACTTGTCTACTGAAACTGTAATTCTTAAGCGTCCCAAGACAGCAAGTGCTTTTGGTGGAAGTCCTGTGAATGTATTCAGCATGCTGCATGTTCTTATTATTGATTAACCCTGATGGTCATGGGGGAAGAAAAACAAAGAAGACGGGAAAAGTATGGGGGAAAGGATTATCAGTGGCATGTTGTTCAGCTCAAGCTCGATTTCTTGATAAAAATTTAGGTTCTGATGGTGACTTTGTTACTACTGTTACAAACTTCTGACTTAAAAGGACAAACTCTAACACAACATTTAAAAAAATGTTCTTGTTTTCTCAGGGAACAGTGTGTACAAACCCACAGTTCTTAAAAGGCTGTGGAACTGACTGGCAGATTGTGGATTTGGAAGTAGAAACTGCAGAAGGATATCCTAAGAGGCAGGAGTTGAAACAGGAAAAATTCTTTGAATTCTGTCTGGGGAGGCTAGAAACAATCTTTTATGCCATCTTTCTGCTCTGTAGTGCTGGTATGTGGCAATAGGCCTTGGCACCTGCTCCAGTGCAAGCTTCTTGATGACAGATGTTTTAGTTGCTGGTTCGATATTGCACGCTATCTGGGAAGGAATCGAAGATTTAAAAACATTTGGGAGAAAGGGTTAGTGATTGTAGAAGTGTAGCTTCACTACTGATGGATCCACGGTAAGTATATATGTTCCCAAAGGATGGTTTTAAGAACTGTGGCTGACCTACATTTCCTTAAGAGACATTCTGGTAAATACTGTGTGCCTGAGCACACATTCATCTGGAATGCTTTGCAACAGACTTTTTGTCGTTACAGGGAGTTTTCATCAAATGCTGCAGAACTTGCATCTCTTAGTGTTCTAGTCAGTCTCTGCATTTTAAAATTTGCTGGATTTTTTTGCTGCTGAGTCCTCACCCTTCTTGCATATGTGACATGTTAAAATAAGCTTTTTGGGAATTACTGTGATAAGGATGATGGAATAACTTAGGAGAATCATTTAGGGAAGCATTCTAAGTGCTGGTTTAACACAGGTGTTTGGGGAAAAGGGAGAAACCCACATCACCTGGATACACAGATGAAAAAGATTCAGAGGTGTACGGCTACATTATACAAGCTTGAGATGAATTTGGAGCCCATACCAGGTGGGAGTACAGAGCTGATCCTCCTGATTTATCAGACTGGCAACTAGACTCCTGATTTCTCATATAAGTTCAGTTTTTAAATAAATCTTTATCTTACAGTAAACAGGTTCTCATGATCAAAACACTCACTCTTGTTCTGTTTGGAGGTTAACACACCTTAGTAGAAAGGGGAATTAAGTTTGGTCATACTCTGTGTGTGGCAAGTTGGCCACTTGATCTTAAGGAATAAAGAAAGGAGAAATGCTGTTTAAAGGAATGTTGTCAACATAGTGATCACTTCAGAAATGTTTTGGGCCAGGGATGGTCACAAGACCCAGTGTAGCTTGCTCTCAAACTTTTTGTGTAATGACCCCTCTTTGCAGTTGCAATCTGTGCTTACCCAAGTAACAGAGGAGGAACTAGAGCAGAATCTTGCAAAATCTGGAGTGTTGCTCGTATATGGGTAACTTTTGTTCTGCTGCCCAGGTACTGACAAAACTGCTGCTTCAAGGGATCTCACATCCGAAAACAGCTGAGCTGCATGAATACAACCGTGTCACTCTTGGCCCTAGTTGTGATGGCAACAGCGCTCAGATTTGGAGAGCCCAGCTGGCTCAGGTGAAAGGTGGTTCTGTGGAACAGCGTGCCCGTCTAGCAGCTCATTAGTGCTCACCCAGCTTTCCTTGTACCTGTTGGTTGGCCCCTTTGTGGAGTCCTTTGTCTTGCTAAAACATGAGGAAATAACCTGGTGAGGAAGAAGCGATTAACTTTGTAGTTGAATTATAATGGAGGAGCTGGCACGAAGAACATGGGGAGTGGTGCCACGTGTTGGATGAAGTTGTTTTTTAAGCTGGTCTGTGTATCCTCGGGATGCCTTAGTAGCAGGGGCTACTATGCCTGGAGTTCATGTTTGTTCATACCAAGGGACCCAATTGCCATGGGTAGTGTAGTAACTGACAGCAAAATACTGCAGTGCAATTGCTCAGTGTTCTCTGAGATTTAAATAAAGAAGTATATTCATATAATAATGATATCAGAAGTGTATTCATAGAATAGTGATATCAGAGAAGAAGAAGAAACAGGTGAAAGTCAAAACCTTACTTGCAGAACCTGCTTGAATGACTGATATTAGGCACAATGCTCATTAAAACCTAAGGTGATTGTCTCTGATTCCTTTCCCACATGTTTGGGGGAAAAGGAGACTTATTGTGATGCTCACTTGCTTTTATGCCTTTTAAAAAGTTTTCTATTTAGCCAGGATGATATAATCATACAGAAAAATCTTCAAGAACCAACATAACCCACTGAATGCTTCTGTTCTACTAAAATATCTACTAAAAATGTATATTACTTATATTCTGTGCAACTACTTCTGCACATCTGCTTCATATTTGGATGAACTATAATTTTTTACACCTATCAGTTTGATGATGTGCAACAGGCTTATCTTTAATGCTCGTGTCAAGTAGTTTTTGTGGCTGTTCTTCCTCCTTCATTCTCTCGTGTAGTCCATAATAATCACTGCATACTATCTCGTGTTTTAGACATTTTTGGAGCTGATAACCCATCCTTATAAGATCAGCGTCAGATGCACTGAACTCTTTACCTTTTAGAGCTGACTCAACACAATAACTATATCAATGTTCTGATACCTTCTGCAAACAATTTGTTAGGTACTTGGCTAAAATTTTCTAGAGAGACACCTAAATGAAGTTTGTTAATAATTGATTTACATGCAAAAGAGCTTTGCCTGTGAATTCCTGCTGACTGCTAATTGAGCTGTGTGTGTTTGTATGGTCAGCTGGCTAGATGTCAGGAGTGATTTAAATGTTTATGCCTCATGTGATCCAAGGTATCTGGAAGTATCATGTGAGACGTTGTTTGCTTTCTTGTTCCTAATTTTAAACACGGCCTTTTCTGTGGCAGTCTGTGGCATCTATGAGCTACTTCAAGGCACTCTTCTCAGAGATCTGTAGTCAGAGTTTAAAGTTAACTTTCCTGGAAAATTGGTTCATTTTGAAGGAAGACTAATTTATAGAACCATAAAGATGACAGTTATTGAGGAAATAATACTGGTTAAAAAGTTACAATAGTTGATAAATACCTAAAGGCATTTGCATTTCAGATAAAAATAGTAAAAAAAGTACCAACTACTGGCCTTCTTTTTTTTCTTTTTCCCCACATAAAAAATATCCTGGTTCCCCACCCTGTTATTCAATAAGTACCTTTTTTTTTTCCTTAGGATCCTCATATTTGGACATTTGTTGAATGATCTTTTTTCTTTGTTATCTGAGCAGTCTTAAGGCAAGTCACTTTTAGGATGCAATTTGCTTATTAATGTCTCTTGGTGGGAGCTGTGAATCTGTCATTAAGGCTTAAGGATAGTGATAGGCAGGAGTAGGAATGTATACTAAAGCTAATTGCTGCAATTCACAGTCTGTTATTTCTCTTAAACTCAAATGATATTTCTAAATGTGCTTTTTCCATGCAGTTTAATCATACAAAAACACATCCCAGAGGGAGATCTACCAGTTTTGTCAGGGCACATGAGACCAAAAAATTAGCCAAGGATACCATAAATACTGGAAGTGAATTTGGCTTCTTGAGGTATTAGAGTGAGTTTTGTTGGGATTAGCATCTTTGTGGAAAAGGAGGATGTGCTAGAACCAATAGAACACAAAGTCTTATGGAACCACCTTTTTCTGCTGAATAAGAAATCTTATTTTTCCAAGTGTTGCAGTTCTGAAATCAACAGAGGAATTACACAGCTGCGAATTAGGGAAGCAGGGTACTGCCGAAGATCTTGTCTTGGACATCCGGTCTGAACTAGTGCTGATGTATTTTGCAGAACTTCACAAACAAGTTATTTTGGGGTCAGTCTGCAGGCTCTAAAAATTTAAGCACTCTCTCTCATATTTCAGCAAAAAGGCTTAGAAACCACAAATATTGGTAGTTGAGAGGATGAGGAGAAAAATTGCTTAGGGATTACTCTGGCCACAGCTACATCCTCTGTATGGCCTGAAAGCAAAGGGAAGGATGTTTTTCTACTGTTTTTAATTTCCACCATAGAAAATTTGGAAAGCTACACCCTTAACCTGCAGAATTAATCTTCAGTGTGATATTTTTTAACCTGTTACTTATAAAAAACCACTAAGTAGTTCTCCAGCCAAAATGTAAATCATTAACACTGTTAAACTGGGTGGGTTGAGGTCTGAAGATCTTGCATGTTTTTTTCCATAATCTCAAAAATCAAATTTGTATTTTGTTTCCTATAGGTTCATCATGAACCATCTTCAGTTTGCAGAGTATAATTTAGAAAATAAAAAAGCCCCAAGGTGTGAATGATAGTGATTAGCAGCTTCACTGTTAATATGGAAATGTAAACATAACAAAAACATTTTTGTTAATCCCTGCGTTACAAACAAACAGGCATCATACTTGTACATGAAATTTTTTTTTTAACTACAGTATTTATCTTTGCACAGGTAGAATTTGTCCCTTATCTTTTGTTTAGAATTGAAAAAATTGCCATTTTTCATCTTGTTCCTTATCAAGCCTTGAGTAAAAATCAGTACGTCATGTTTCTCATCTTGTGTCCTGAATTGGACACAGGAGCACAGCTTCTATCTTCCAGAAGCTTGAAGATAAAATACCTTAACTAAATGAAAGTTGCAGTTAATCTAAGATCATTCCATTAAGTTCAAGTGAGACTTTGTACAGTTTCCTGCCTTCAGTGCTTTTGTTGATATACGTATCTTGATTATAATCTGAAACGTCTTCAGCTGTGAGTTTTCCCTGCTCTGAGCAGGAGTGCTTGATTGATTGAGTGCAGTTTGGAAACCTCAGCAAGTTCTCCAAACTCTAATACCCCAGATGTTAGTCCAAGTCTTTGATAGGGTATCTTTGCTGGCAGAACTTTATTTTTACCCAAGGAAGTGAGATTCCAGGCTAGAACAAAATGTCACTTCTTTGTTTTGCATTGAAACTGAATGCGAAATCAACCTGTTCTGTCCTTGGCAGGTCTGCTGCTGAAACTGGCCAGTCATGAAAGAGTGATATAAATAGAATTATGTTCTGTTCCTTTTCCAATTAAAAGCACTGATATGGCAGAGGCACGAGACTGGAACAAGTTGCTGCTTAGTTTTCTAAGCAATTACTAAGAAGGATTTTGTGAGGTTACAAGACTGAACTTCAGTAAACTCTTTCTAGGGTGTGATGCAATGCTGTAATCTCCCTTACTATGCTTTCCAGTATATCAGAGTCCTTGAAATATGACCTAAGATAAACCATGGTCAGCTACTGGGCCTTTTAACATTTCTCTTAAGGTGACAAAAATAAAGCCCCTAAAAACCTAATGAGAAAGTAGAGGTAGTTAATAAAGAGATCCTGAGGTACATCTCGTGGTGGGGCATAACCTGTGGTGGTTGGAGGTTGTAAGAGTGTGGTTATATGAAATTATAGCCTTTTTCAGTTCTGCAATAAGTTTTTTTTCTAAAAGCACATCTGCTTTTCTGGTTAAATTAGGCATTCTGCTAAAAGATATTATCTCTTTCCTTAAACCATTGCTAAGTATCTGTGTGTTATAGAACTTGAACTGTTTTGATTACGTAGTTTACTGGGGGTAGGGGGGAATAAATGTATGGGTAGACCTGCATTAAAAAAAGGTGCAAATACCCAAGATGTTTTCTACCAAGTCTTACTGATGTAAGGTGTCTGAAGGAAAAAAAGTAGAATTGTCATTGCCAAAACCCGAATGTAAAAGATATGAAATTGCATTTTTATGCTGTTAGCCAACTATGTCTTGTGTTGTAAAAGTCTAGTCTTATGCGAAGAAGGGAAGATCAATAATATAAATTGATCTTTTACTTTTTACATTTCTAATGTCAAATTGATTGCAGGCAACTGTTTAAAGAGAACAAAGACTTGCATGTGCAGCTGTGATGTTCTGAAAAAAATTCTTTCAGAAAGATTCAGTTTGTACTTGAAAACACAGGTAAGTTTGGTAATGTCTTAGACAGTCTTTTTTTCATACTCATGGCCTTATATGCTCCTGTGTAGTCTGCTCTTTGAAGTTAGAAGCTGTTCATCCAGGATCATTTTACATTTTGATTTCTCAGCTAATGAGCTTTGAAAATATTTATATATTTTCCGTGGAAAATATATATGTAGTACCTTCTTATAATATTATTTTTTCTCCAATTACAAAACATGATGGTGTCTCTGGATGCAGGGATAATGCATGTATAGGCTGCAGTATTTAGCTGTGTATGCTACAGCAGAAAATGTTATATGCTTTAATTAACTGTTTCCTTTTTACATCTGTCTCTCCTTTTTATACTTTCCAGTTCCGGGGGATTTAGGTAATCAGTTGGAAGCAAAGTTAGATAAGCCATCAGTGGTGCACTATCTCTGCTCTAAGAAGACAGACAGTTATTTTACACTCTGGCTGAATCTAGAATTGCTTCTGCCTGTCATCATTGACTGCTGGATTGATAATATCAGGTAAGATCAGAAATGTTGCTCTTTGCAGTTACATCCTTTCCCTAGGCCAACATGCAGAATGGCTGCCTTTAAATTCCTTTTCTGATTCAAGACCAGTGAGAGGAATGACTTGGAATTCTTCTGGGTAGGCTAACAGGATGGGTCTGAAGATGTGGCTCAGTAGGTTAATATTTGTAATGTCTGATTTAATAGGTATTTTGTGTCCTATGCCATATTCCTTTGCTTTTTCAAAGTTTTTTCCATTTTGTGGCTTGATGCAAAGCCAAATGGTATAGAGCTATGTAAAGTAGCTCATATTTTAAAGGTGAAGTCCAGTCACACTTCCATATACTCAGTTTTACAGAGACAAAAAGTCTTAGATTCTGCACCTAAAGCATTAAAGTAATTGTTTGCATTGTATAAGCTCTTAGCCATGAGAGTACTCTGATCATGTCTGCTTGGGTTGGGTTTTTCCCTCCTTCTGAGTAACAGCACTTAAAGTTCTTGTACTGTACTCAGAACGTAATGCCCCATGTAGTTGAGGGTTGTCATGTGGCAATAAAACATGTTTCATGCTTTTTTTCATTGTTTTTCTTCCCCTCCTCCCCAGGCTGGTATATAATCGAACAAGTAAGGTTACAGAACCACCAGATGGAGTGGATATCAGAGTCCCGGGATTTGGGCAAACGTTTTCCTTGGAATTTCTTGATCCAAGTAAAAGGAGTGTTGGTATGTACAAGCTGTGTCTGGAGTGCTTTGTCTCTTGGAGGGTTTTTCTAGTTTGTCTTTATGCAACAAGCTTCTGAAATGTGATTTCAAATTACAGTTCTGTGGGCTCACTTGGCTTTTAAGAGTTTGCATTGTGTTGTGTTGTTTTGTTTGTTGCATGGCCTGATAGGTTGAGACAAGAAGATTCCATGTTATTTAGTGTTGTGTCAAATCTAAGTTTGGTGGATGAAATCTGAGAAGGCATATTGAGATGCTTTCTGGAAATGAGATGGGTTGAGTAGAAAGTTCTGTGACAGAAGCTTGAGTGAAATAAAAGCATGAGTTCTGAGTAAGATGTTCTTTGGCCTTGGGAATGGATTAATGGGATTGGGAGATATGGTACCACAATGTGTAGCTCCTTGTATTTTGCTGGTGTCAGAATAATTATATAATTGCATTTGTGCTGCAAAACATTTCTGCATTAATGTATTTAGAGTTTTTTATTTGGTGCTTTTGTAGAAGTCCTGTTTCAGAAAACATTGAGTTTGATAAGCTTTTGTGAGTTGTTGTTTGCTGTGGCTGAAGACTGGAGCAGTTGAATAGCCAGTAATGCACTGAGCCTCACATGCTGCATAACATGGATCTGTTCTTTAAGGGCAGTGATGTGCTTAATGATCTGTATTAGCTCACTCTTGTAACTGGAGCAGGTCCATGATTAAATTCTCCACTTGAGGCACTGTACGATAAACATTCAAGACTCACGAAGTTCTGCTCAAAACTTAAATATGACTCTGATGTTCAGTAGACTCTTTTGACACTGTTACTGGATGCTTTTAGTCCTGGTAATACTTAAATCCTGTGTGTCAAACCTTTTAATAAGTAATGTCTTTCAATATGCAGTGTGGAACTGTTTCCCTTTTTGCTATTAAAACTTGATGTTCAGTTACTTAAGTCTTAGTCCACTACCCAAGAGATAAAAAAAGAGTTTTGGGGCAGTTTCCAGAGTTCTGCCCTGGGGTACGTGATAAGCATTTGTTTCCAAGAATAAATGTTGGTGAAGTCCGGGCTAACTGTTGTACCCTACCTGATGTTGATTTGCAATCAACAAAAGCTATAACTCCGATAAAAACTCCCAGAAATTATTGTGTTGCAGTTCAAGGGTAAACTTTCCTCTGCTGAGTAAGATTTATCTACTTTATGTATACTGCATTTGGCTGCCAAAATGTTTGAGAGATCAGCCAACTAGTAAGAAGTTTTAATAGGGATAGTCTCTCAATTTTGAGGGATAGTGAGCATAACTCATCGTGTTTAATATGTGTGCAGTTTTCTAGATTGTTCAAGGCAAACTGCAGGTTTAATGTGGTGTCAGAGATAATGCCTCTGGAACTTTGTTTTGCAGTAGTGTCTGACAGCTGCTTCTCACACTAACCTTGTCACTCTTCTGTTTCTCTCTTATCTGATATTTACAGGAAGTTACTTTTATATGTTGGTGCAGAGTTTAGTAGATTGGGGCTACAAACGTGATGAAGATGTAAGAGGAGCACCTTATGACTGGAGAAAGGCACCAAGTAAATAATATACTGTTACTTTAACAAAATTTTGACTCTCCTAACCAGCAAATAATGTATCAAATTTTTCTCCCATCCTTTACATTTGTATCTACAAACTTATTTGGTTTAGTTCTTGGGGCCTGGGTACTCCTGGGTGCAAATGCAAACTCAGTTTTGTGGTTTCAGTTTTTTTTTCCTTTAAACAACTTGCTACTGAAAACTTGCTTAAAACCAGAACAAAACAACAGAAAAAAACCCCCATTTCACCAAAGCATGTGCACACCAAACCCCCAGCCCTCCCGTTTAATCTTGGAATTTCTAAGGTCTGCATTATTAATTCCACAGACAGTTCAACACGGTTTTTTAAAAGCTTTTTTTTTTTTTTTTTAAAGCTCAGCATTCCCAATGAATAACTGTCACTGTGTAACCTGTATGTTTTAGATGAGAATGAAGACTATTTTGTGGCACTTCGCAAGATGATCGAGTCGCTGTACGAGCAGTATGGAAGCCCTGTTGTCCTGATTGCTCACAGCATGGGGAACATGTACACCCTGTACTTCCTCAACCGCCAGCCCCAGGATTGGAAAGACAAGTACATCAAGGATTATGTGTCATTAGGTGCTCCATGGGGAGGAGTGGCCAAAACTCTGCGTGTGCTGGCTTCAGGTAGGTAATTTGAGGCTTTGCCCTGTGTTTTGTGTGTAGTGCACAATACTAATGAGACTGTTGACTGTGGGACTGCAGGATGAGAGTTTAAGTTATCATGAAGGGAAAAATACTTTTTTGTAAGTGATCACAGCTTGATGTTTCAAGCCTTGCAACCCAACTGTTATCTTTTGTATTTGTGGGAGTGGACTGAGATTTCTCACATCCTGTAACCAGGAGCTTTCTCCCTTCTTGACCTCTCCTGACTTCTTTTCAGCAGATTGTTGTGTTGTCTGCTGTTTGGCCTGATGCCTTCTCTTTCTGTCCCTTCAGCCTGATTGCTCTCTGTTCAGCATTACAAAACTACCAAGGACTCCAGAGCATTCAGCAGTTTCCTTTGATTGAAGATCACACAACTCCTTGAGGTTAACATTGAAAGAAATTTCTAGAGATGGTGGGGAACTGGTGTCCACAGTGTAAATGTCAGGTGAAAGTTATAACTCCACAGATTAGGAAAGTGAATCTTTGAGGTCTTGGGTTCCAGCACACTGGATATGCCAGAAACTAAAAAAACAAAAAATGTGAACAAAGCAGCGTAATGTACTCCTCTAAGTAACTGAAAATGACTGTGGAAAGTGTTCACTTACCCCATCATGTGATACCATAACTGCATCATGTGCTTTGCCATTTAGTTCTCAACATTTCTGGCTTGGTTTGTAGCTTGTTTCTGACTTGTTAGCTTTAGATATCTACTATCTTCTTCCTAATCAAAGCTGACATCAAAAATTGGACTTCATCGAAATGCAAAACACACTGCAAGAGCCAGCCATGCATGGGCAAAGCAAAGAATACTTTGCTTAGCAAAGGCATTTGATTTTGAACAGTAGTGCACTATTCCATTACTAATTAGAAAATTTGACTCGATACAGACATCCAATTTACACATTGTTAAAGCTGTTTCTATATTTTATATATATTCCATAGTCCCATATCTCTGTTGGATTAAACTTTCGTGCTTCATACCTTGTCTATGCTTTATAATGTATCTCAAGCAAAGTGGCTACTTCTACTTATGCATAATGAATAGCTAAATTGCTACTGAAATGTGGTCAGTCGTATTTTAATCTGTGTATCTGTTGTATTAAACTTCCTTGTTTTTGAGCAGAAGTTTAAGAATCATGTGGGAAAGTTACATGGGCAAACATAATATCAGAATGTACAGTTTTAGGGTGTTTCTGTCTCAAATATGCCTAGTAAAGCACCTCCATCAGCCCTTGGGCTGCATTAGTCTATTAAGAGTTTCTGGAGTTATCAGGGTTAGTATGCTGAAGAATTGTTGCTCTAAAGAAAAAATCCTGCATTTCAGCAGGAAAGACAAGGCACTCTATGAATGCATTCTTTCTGCTCCCATTCCTCTTGATAATATGTGATGCCAGGAACTTCATGGCAAATCCACAGCTGTGTTATCAAAGCGGTCAACAGTACACAGGAACTGTTTTCTGGAGATTTCTGTGATACTTTCAGCTACTTGTACTTGAGCTTTGCTGGATCCCACTACAGTGAGCAAAGACACAAAGCTCACAGTGGTTTGTTTCCACTTTTAACATGTTGAAATGTTAGCAGTGTCTTCCTTACACTTGATATTTTGTTGTGACTGATGTGTCTCCTGACTCAAATGTGGTGTTGACCATCCTGTACTTCACTCATGAGAAAAGTAAAGGATTTGAGAAGCACTTTGTAACAGTTCTGTAAGAGAAGGCTGGGATAGTCAGGTTCTGTGTTTGATTATTCTACTGGAAATAAATCTTGTACACATTCCTTTAATTGTTCAGTTCAGAACTTGGGCTTTCTTGGCTGAAAACTGCCAAGTAGTGTTCAGTAGCTTCGTGGTGGGAGTGCACAGTGCAGTGCTTACACCACACAGTGTCATGAGACCCATTTTTCAGGACCGTTGTGTTTCTTGCTGTGCATTTGAGTTTTCTGTTTCAGACTAGCAATGTCTCCATATAGTCCTCCTAAGGATGGCGCTACTGTGCTTTGTGTTTCCTTGCTGAAGCAATAGTGCCACCCCATGGAGTTGAAATTGCACCCCAGTATATTTTTCAGGAATAGTGGTTTCAGTTGCAGCACTTCAGTTTTTATGGCATGGTTGACCTGGACCACTACATGCTGTAACCACTGGGATCTAATAATGGAAAATAAAATTCAAAGTTCAGCTGACAGAGGAATTGAGGTGTGATGGCCACTGTGATAATGAAAACAAACAAGGAATATATTCCTTGTCTGTCTGTCAGGGTGTTTTTTGGTTTTTTTTGGTTTTTTTTAAGTAATCACTATGTTAAGCAGCTTTTGATTTTGTGAAGATGGAAGAACAATTGTTAAAATGTGCAGAAAAGTGCATATAAATCATTGTCATGTGTGATTTTAAGCCATTTGTTTCAGTCATTCAACAACTCATATTTAAATTTTGGAAGTTATTAAAAGTCAGTTTACAGAAGTTAATTTATGAGAGAATCATAAATGAGGAAAAACTTTTTGAATTGTCACCATAATTATTCATGTTATCACCATGAGTGCTAGTAATTGCTGCTGATTAAGATTGATGTCTTGCTTTACGGATAATGAAATTACACATTTTTTCTCTTAGGTGACAACAACAGAATCCCTGTTATCAGTTCCCTCAAGATCAGAGACCAGCAGAGATCAGCGGTTTCCACGAATTGGATGCTGCCCTACAACTACACGTGGCCTGCAGACAAGGTGTTTATAAGCACACCCACAGCTAACTACACGCTGCGGGATTACCGGAGGTTCTACAGGGACATTAACTTTGAGGATGGCTGGCTCATGAGGCAGAACACGGAGCACCTGGTGTACAGCATGACCCCGCCCGGCGTGCGCATCCACTGCCTGTTCGGCACGGGCGTGGACACCCCCGATTCTTTCCATTATGAAAGCTTTCCTGACAGAGAGCCCAAGATCTTCTACAGCGATGGCGATGGTACAGTGAACTTACAGAGTGCCTTGCAGTGTAGAAAGTGGGTGGACATGCAGAAACAGGAGGTGGTGATGTTTGAGCTTTCAGGAAATGAGCACATTCAAATGCTGTCCAATTATACTACTATCTCCTATGTGAAAAAGCTGCTCTTTGATTTGTGATAACCTTGTGTTGATAGTTATCTTCCTCACCTGTGATGCCTTCCCTTAAATATGGGGAAATGCCTTTTAATCCCTTGATATTTAGATATTTGATTTATTTATTTTGCTTTTTTTAAAGGTTGTGTTCAAGTTGCTTGGTGTTCTAAATGATCGTTTGTCTCTGATTTGTGTTTACGATGCTCCATGGTATTTTCACATTCTGCAAATTTTGTCAAATATGCATTTTGGTGCCTCTGGTGTGTCCAGTGGTCATGCAGACTTTCATTTGGAGATTGTGCAGCCCCTTGCACACACCACATGGAGTCATAGATCCCAGAGTTCCTTTGTGTGGTCTTTGCCGGTTTGGAGTGGAAGGCCAGGAAGGATGGCAATTTTGGATGCCCAAGGGAATGGTATTAACAATTTGTCAAACACACTAAGCTTTTTAAAGGGTCTTGCATATTCTGATCCACAGTTCCCAGTGGATTAGTTTGTTAATGTGCATATCTACCAGGTAAAATAGGGAAAAGATCTGCCTGGAACTGTGCTACCATTGTTGTAATCCAGACTTTCATTTATTACAGTCTGGGGGAAAAAAGATAGATGTATGAATTTCTTGGAACTTCTTTATTAGGTGCCCTGCTGGGCTATTTTAGAAAGAAGAAATGGTTTGCTCATCAACTTCTAGAATCCCTGACCACATACAGTCTGGGGTTTGAGGAATTCTCAGCCTGTGCTTTGTTTCTCAATGAGGAAATGAAGCTAAACTGTGGTTGGTGCTTGTAGTAACTGTAGCAGTGTGGAGTAGCACCTACCACAAAGCTAACTGAATGCTGGCAAACAGTCTATAAGGTGTGGAATTGCATTTCTGGGTGGACAACAACCTCCTGTAGTCAAAATGGTAATGGCTGGTGGGCAGTATTTAAAGAAATTTGAACTTCTGAAATGGAGTGGGGAATGGAAGCCAGCATAATGTTGTATGGAGTATAAACCTTGTTCTCAGTGAAATATTTGGCTCTGATCCAGGTACCTGACTAAGCAGTGATTAGATCAACACTGCATTCCACAGAAACGAAATTTTTTGTTTTAGGACTAAATGTAATTTCCCATAGATCACAAGTTTCATTTTTGCTGTTTCAAAAAGTTGGGACATGTGATTCTTTAAATGTTTCTTTAAATTGCTTAACATGCAATTCTATAGTTTCTTACAGTGTTGTTCTGCTCAATGTTAAAATAGCAATTTCAGCTCTGACTCCCATAGAAGTGCTGGCCTAAAGGCCATCATATTTACCACCTTGATTACAGAAGTCCTGTTGGAGAAATAGTTATAATCAAAAAGTCTCTTGCTTGCATTAAAACCAGTCACTCAGGCTGCACTTAGTTTTCAGAAAACACAGCCTTGAATGCTTTCAAAATGCTAGGTTCTCCAAGAAAAATATTTTAAGAGTTTCTGACACTCAAACTATTAAGAAACTGAATTTGTCTAAAGGTTAAAGTTTTAACTATTTTGGTAAAACGTTTTCTGCCATTGGACCTGTCAATAAGTGTGTTGAACTGATGGGCTTGAACTCTTGCTATTGTAGAATGGAACCAGGAGGTAGTTTTAAGGCTTTAGTTTTAATTCAGAAATCTCTTGTTAGTACAAAACAATTTGAACTAGGGTCATCAACAAGCTAAATATCTTACTAGGTTTAACTTCCTTATGTAGCTTTATTTCCCCCTCTGTATTTTTTCCTAGTGCTCATTGAGGGAGTGTAGACATTTTCCTGATTTTTAAAATGGATCATTAATCATGTCCTCACTTGCCCAGGACCCTACAGTCTAGCAGCAATATTGCCTAGATTTTTCCAGAGTAAGTACTGAGTTGCCCACAGCCTTTGTAATGTGAAATTGCTGAAATGAAAAAACCGAAACAACCCACAACCAATCAACCTAAACAACCAATCCCCCCCAAATAAGAAACCCTACAACAATAAAGAGGGGAAAAAACAAACCCCAATCCCCCCCCCCAAAAAAAAAATCACCCCAAAAAGTTGCCCGTTAGTCAAGTGATCTGTTTTATGCAGGGCTGGATAAGCTTCAGGCTTGTGTTCCAAGACTGCTCAAAGATGATAAAGCTCTTCCTTGGTCTGAGTCAATTTTTGAATCAATCGCTGTTTGAATAAATTACAGAAAACAGCTAATCACAATCTGTAGTTCTTGCTGAAGGAGAATGCCTGTTAATAAGCACTGGATTGAGTGGAGCTGGAGGCTGTATTGCAGGATACCAACATAGACATCAAGGGCTGAAAAATGAGAAAACAATGTAGGTAAACAATTCTTAACCTGATCTGGAGAATGTTTGTAAGATTCATTTGGGTCCTTACCCATTAATCAGTAACATTTTCAGTTTCATGCAAGAATTTAGCTGCGGGGTTTTTTTGTGATTTGAAATTCCAAAATACATGATTAAAAAAATACTTGTTCTCTTTCCTCTTTTTTTCTTTAGTACTTTTAAAATACACTTTTTGTGACCCAAAAGAAGAAAAAAACCACAACTCTTTTATTCTTTTCTAATTTTGGTGACCTAGTACTGTGTTTCTGAGATTAGTTGGCTGTATCTTTTAACCTGAAGATTTCTAAACCAGTTTTCCATTCGTAGACAAACCCTAGAGTGTCTCCTTAGACTTGTGATAGTTAATGTGGTAAAATGAAGCTGAAGGTTTTTCAAGGCTTTGTTTGTTCTGTTGTTTGTCACTCGAAAACCTTGGTGTACTGTTGTAAGGAAATGTGTGTACCTGAGTTCTGAGCAAGCACAGCACCTCTTTGTTCTTTGATTGGATGTGGTGCATCTGCAGGCTGTAATTTTATGACCAGAAAGTGTGGGGGGTTTTTGTTCTTTTTTTCCCCCTACCTAATGATCATCAGCCCTTTCATTTGCAGTTTCTTGCACCTTAGGCTGCAGCTCTCACTGAGGAGTGAATGCGTTATTCCCGTTGCTGCAATGGAAGCACTGCACTCTGCGTGTGAGGAGTGGCTGCTCAGTGCAGCAGATCCTCTGCAGGGCCGGAACTGAGCATTAGTTACAGACCTGCTGCAGGCACGGGCATTGAGCTGTCTCAGTTCTTGTGGGGAGAGAGGTCTGGGAAAAAGTCTTTAAGGACAATGTGGCACTTTGATAAGAGGGTTAACTCAGGTGCTTTGCCACACTGCACAGCTAAATGTCTGAATTCACTAATGTGTCTTTGTTATACCTAAAGCATTAATTATGTGTCTCTTTTCATAATTTTTACTTAGATTTATTCTTCCAGGATATTTTCAGAAACCAAAACTAGTCTTGAGGACCAAATGTGTTTCTTATTTTTGACAACATGTGTAGAAAATGCTGAAGAAGCTTTCAGCTGTCATTGTAGTACTTCTGAAGAGGTTCAGAGTCACTGTGTGATTCTGTATAAAAATAGAAAGCTTCAATATCTAGCAATAATTGCAAAGGATTTGCAGACCAAAGGAAGGAATGTTTGGTATTAAGGTAGTTCTTGGAGCACAGTGTGTTCAAGGCCCTCTTAAATTCAGGGAATGTTTGGCAGTGACTTTGCTGCTCTACACTAACCAGTATTTTGTACAGAACATATTCTGAGGTCTGGCATTTTATATGTTCTTGTGTATGAATGTGTTCAATAGATTTTGAATATTTTATTGTCAAATTTGATAATATAATAAAGTTGATCTAATACAGATTGTCTCCTGTTGTGAAATAATGTGCTGTCTCAGTTCTCAGAGGAAATGAAAACTTGGTGCTGCTTTTCTTCCCTAAAGATGCTTGGTGTCTCTCACAGTAATTACTTCTTGCTCAATTTCCCTAATGCACCTACTGTCTTGTGGCACATTTGGAGTTCACTGTTAATTGTTCTTGAATTTATGGAGGTGTGGGATTGAGACTACTCAATTTCTTCTTGCTTGCATCTTACTTGCTTGTCTTGTGTTAAAAAGTTCTCAGGATGCTCAGATAATTATTATGAAATTAGTTCCTCAGTCGTGAAGTGTTTTAAATGCCTGCAGTTGCCTTTATACTGTTGGTTTCCAAACTGATCCACAAACCCATGTGTGATGACCATCCAGTTTTATAGTTGTATAAAACCATCTTTTTCCAATTAGAAATAGTGCATTGTGGTTCTGAAGGAACTGTAATGCTAGGCTGATTCTGTGAGCATCTGGGGGTTTTCTACACCATCAAGACTGAAATACCAGTTGAGTGTTAGCGACTGCTGTTCCTCTCTGTGCCCTAGATGCACTGTTTGGGCTTCTTGTCCCAGTGCAGACCTTGTTCATACCTGCCTCAAGGTTCATGACCCCATATGATTGCAGGAAAAAGGGAAATGTGGCCTTCCAGCTCCCTGTGAATATAGGGAGAGTCCTGCACTAAAGCCAGGTGCCGGCTCCTGCAAGAAGCTGAGAAGGCTGAGAGCACAGGGAAGAGGAGGAGAGGATGATAATAGGCCTGGCAGGGTGATGCAAAGCCACGAGAGACACGTGTGGTCTAATCCTGGGGTACAGAGGTAACACGAGTTAGCACGGCTTGTGCAGCCTCCAAATAATATTACAGTTGCAGATTGTCTGATGCTATTTTGCTCTGTCATGTTAAATGATTTCATTAATGATGGGATTGCAGTTTTAGAAATGTCGTTGACTTTCTCTTGCTTGAGTTGTGGTTTTTCTCTGAAGGTCTAGGTTAATAGTTTGCTTTGGTTTAAGACTAATGTCCTTTGTGGTCATTTAGATCAACAAATGAGTTAAGTGGCATATTTATCTCCCAAATCAGCATCCTTTAGTCAAAACCCAAATGTAGCTTAGGAAATGCAAGAAATTAATACGCAATGTTTTACTAAAAATAGTGATGTTAGGTTTGTTTTAATGGTTTGTGTATCTGTGTGTCTATATATACATATATATGCAGTAGAGGGCAGTAGTATATAAGTTACAGAGGGGTTTTAGGTAATGTTGGATAGCATGTGTGTTAATTTCACCTGAGAGATACAGGATTGCAGGGAAAGGAAGACCTAAGTTTGATATCCACAAAATGTTTCCTGTCCTGAAGCAATTGCACATATGCAGACTCTGCTACTGGAGAAACTTTTTTCCTATCTGAAGTATAAAGCAAGAGACTTCAGCTTGATTCAAATTCGAGTAAAACAATCAAAGGCATGAATTAGATATTCACTCCCATTTACATGCCCAGCTTAAAGCACAAAGTGGACATGACAATTGCATGGAGTGGATTGGTGTTTAGTACTATGATGCATGAAAGAGATGATTTTTTTTTTTTAAGTGCTGCAAACGCTGTCAGCTTTGTTTTTGTATTGCATTGCTGAATAATGGATAAATCTTGTACCTCAAAGTTTTCACTTTGCTTGTAACCACTGACTCACACCTAGTAACCTTTCTGGGAAAGCAGATTTATTGGCGAAGCTGCAATTCCATGTGTAACTAAAAATGTCACCTTATGTGAGTAAAATCATCAGGACAGATGGTAAATTTGACTGCATGAAAATACTGTGCATACAGATGAAGTATTTTCATCACTATTAGTGTTTTTGAGATTGTGTTATGTCTGAAGTAGTCAAAGAAACACTCTAGTCCATATCTGAGCAGGTTAGGATTAGCCAGGAGCACTGCTGTTACCTTACCCGTGCTAGCAGCGCCTTTGTACCTGCATTAAAAACAGAAGGCAAGATTACAATGTGGGAAGTGTTCAGATGAAAGATGACAGTGGAATCGGTAAACAGATCTGGGAGACAACACTGGCAAGGGGGGCAGTAATAAGGGGTCCTTGCCTCTCCACATCACGAGAACATACTTTCAGTGACCAAACCAAAAGATATCCTGCAGGTGCCAAAACATGGATTGATAGCCCTGCTTTACCCAGTTCAGGACTGGAAGGACTTTGGGAGGAGAAATGGTGTAGTGAATTGTTAAGAGTTTCAGTAGGAGTAAAATCATAAAGCAAAGAATGATATGATCTCTGATATATGTGAAATCCTCACTCGGGTTTTAACAGCTTCAGCCTTGAGCTCTTGTGTTATTCCAGATGCAGGAAGTACTGTTGTCCCTGCTTGACTCAGACATAAGTAACTTGTTCAAATTCCTTTAGGTGGAATCTAATCATATACTTTTAACTACTTCATACTTTAAAGTATACTACTTTATACCTTTAAAGTTGTTCTCTTGTCATTAAACCATCTTCATTCTGCAGATCATTTGCAAGTGAGTAAGGGCAGAGGAGCCGTGCTACTCTTGGATGGAGGAAAAAACACTTGAGAAAAATGTAATGTATGAATTAATGCATTTTCTGCATAACACATTCCTTGTTAGTAATTTCATCTTGCTGAACTAGCTCTGGGTTGCAAAGCCATTTATCCCATGTGAAGGTGTATCCTTGTTTTTTCATCTACCAGTGAGTATTTGTTGCTTCACATTTTCCATGTTTGTATGATGTCCATTAGTACTTTTATGCCAGGCTATGATACGATGAAGAAAAGCAGAGCTAAAACAGGACATGATGTGGTAGGGGAGAATGCGTTCAAACTGAAAGACAATAAGTTTATGTTGAATATCCAAAAGAAATTCTTCACTTGAGAGAGTGGTGAGGCACTGGCACAGGTTGCCCCTTCCATACCTGGAAGTTTTAAGGCCAGGTTGGATGGTGTCACAGTAGGACACAAAATAGATTGACTCCATACAGTTGTCTGAAGAGAAAGAAGGCTTTATTTACAATTCTAACAGTTTCTTTTATAACATGCTGTGCTAAAAAGGTCTGTTATTGGTCCATGCGACTGACACTTTTCTCCATTGGTTCAGGAATAGGAAACAACACCTGGGGACAGTTGTTATGGGAAAGGGAACACTGTTTGCTGAACCTGCTTTGAGAAACAGAGAGATGTTTTGAAGAGAGAAAACTTGACAACTTTCCCTTGGGAAAGGAGCCAGTAATAGTCAGCAAGCTAAAAATTCAGGCTCAGAAATGTCGAGCCCACAGGATGGGGCTGTGAGCAGCCTGGTCTAGTGTAAAGTGTCTCTGCCCATTGCAGGGGAGTTGGCCCAAGATGATCTTTAAGGCTCCTTTCAACCCAAATCTTTTTATGAATATGAAAGATTAATAAAAAAACCCACCAAGTAGTCCATTTAAAAGGTCCTCTGTCTAGTTTTGGCTCCTAATCCAGTGACATAAACCATTTCCTCCTTGCCTTCAATTCAAACTTTTCCAACCAGGCTTTTGTCATTGAGCCCAAGTTTTTTCCTTGCTTAAATGATGCTTAAATCTCGGCACTTATGCAAAAATAAACCTTCCAAAGCCAAACGCAGCATGAAAATCTTCCACACAGACAGAAGTTAATTGTTGACAATCAAGTGTTATGTTGAGTCTCTTTTTGGAGAGAGACCAAATGCTTGAATAATGGCAAATTACTTTGAAGAAACTCATGTTTTCTTAGCAGGGATGCCTATACAAAGATAGCATTTAGCTCAGAGCTTAAGGGTGTCAGGAAATCAGAAAAGAGAACTGAAATGTCAGACAGCAGGAAGAATTGAGACGCTGGGCTGGTAGAATGATATCTGTGGGACTATGATGTATTTGTGTTTGTTTTTTAAATCTACTTCATCAAAGCAAAAGGAGAATTCTGACTATGAGAGAGAAGGAAAAACATGCAGCTAGCTGGACTGCAGTTACTGGCATCCTCCATCAAAATCTACATAGCAAGAGCTACGTTAAGGCTCCCTGGCCAGAAGAGTGTGATGCTGGATTCCCAAACAGTAAAGACTATGACTGTCTGGGAATCCTGAAGTTATCAAACATTTACACAGGATCCATGTATAGATCATGTGTCTTAAGAGAATGTTACCTGTGAGAAGCAGCAGGGGATCTGGATTTACATGTGGAGATAGAAAACGTTGTCTCCTTTTTTCTAATTCCTCTTAGCTAGAAGTCATTTAGCACCATCTCAGAGGTTTCAGAGACCTCTACTACTCATGGTGAGTGCCTTGCCCCACCCTGGTCTCTTGGCTTCAGCTCTGAAGGTGTCTCAGGTCCTAGCTAAGGAATTGAGACTCACCAAAGGACCGCAAGTTTCACTGTATTTTGCCTGTTTTTCATGTCCTCCATTTTAAGACTTCAGATCATAGTTTACTTCATCTCCCTGTTCATAGCAGCCTGTGCAATAAATTCAAGGTCACCCTGTTGTTCCTTTTCCAGCTGTTTTTGTTATTAACTTTCTGAGGAGGATCACTAATTTATTACCGCTGAGACAAGGATATAAACACACACGACAGTAGTATACATCTCTAAAACAGGAGTATCACCTAATTTACACAAGAATTTGTCTCTGTTGCAGCCTAACAGTAGAACAAGACAGGTTTTATTACCTTATTGATACGTTTATGATCAGTCTATAAGGATTCCATTTGTAAAGGAAAATTTAAACCTTTTGTGATGACAATTCATAGGATTTAGGTAAGGAAAGAATTTGGTCCATAGCAAAAGTTAGAGGGAGTTTTACCAAATTTATTTAAAAAATTACTAGATTTTGTTAATCCATAAAGTAAATCCATTTTTTCAATGTAATAGTGACCTGTTGGATGTATGCCCATGTGTGACCAACTACTAGTAAGTGTTTTTTTTTCAGAAGCATGTAACAGTGAGGTGCACAAAAAGAAATACTGCTGCTATGATTCTTTGCTTCTAGCCTCTGTTAAATATTTATATATTCAAAGGTTTATTTAGTTTTCCAGCTAAATACAGTTTATATTTATGTAATAAATAAACTATAATACTTAAGGTTTAACATCACCCTATTTCTGTACAATGAAGCAGACAGGATTTGGGATCAAATCTACATGAAAAAGTCATCTTATACTTAATGTAAGGCTGTTCTTGGGAATAAATATTTAGCATCAGGCCCTTAAGAAGCAAGATATATTAATGGAATAGAGTAAGATACTGTGCACTTACCCCTTTCAGAAAGGCTCTTGTAAATGCTAAGTGTATGTTCAGTCAGTATTTTTTCCTGAATGTTTCAGGTCAATAGAGTAAACAATTTCATTTGTTACTGTTTGTTGTTTGTTTCAATTTCCTGTACTCCAATTAGTAAATTGAGAAATTAAGCTGATTTGTCTAGTTTCGCTAATGAATAGAAAGCAAATAGAAAGGTCAGGTTCAGACTGAGTTTTCAGAAATGTACAAACACATGATCCATGAAAATACTTCCATTTACAAAGAAGAGGCAGGTTGAAAACAGGAAATGCCATCTTTTTCTCTGCTGAAATGAGTCAAGTTGTGATAAATAATAAGAGCAGTAGGGTTTAGACCTGACCTTACATTCCATCTGTTTTACTACAACTGTTCCAGTTGTGACCAGGAACAAACCGACAGCACCACATCAGACTGGGGAGCTGTGGCTGCCTTCAGCAAATAGGAGCAGGCTGTGGAGCTTCCTGTAAGTCACAAAACTGACTGAAGCAGCCCAGAGCACATCATTGAAAGCTCCTGAGACTTGTCACAAACTTTTACTGATAATTACTCCTTTGCTGTTGTCGTGTCATCCTTACTACAGTTCTGTTATGAGTTGGTTGCAGAGAAAGAACTCATTTTCTCCCAAGCTCTGAGTGTGTCATCAAGGCAAGCAGTGAGTCAACATCAGAGCAAATTTGACTTCAGTGGTATTGTGGTTTAACCCTCTGCAAGGTCCTTGTTTCAAGACGCTGCATCTGCAGCTTTCCAGTCCTCAGCGCAGCACCACTGTTCTCTGCATTACCGACTGCTCAGAGTTGTGTAAACTTGTCTCGGTAGCAAAGTTAAAAATTATGAAATGCCTATTAATTCAAAATGGGTGTAATGGGTGGTTTTGAACCCACTGCACTTGTTGTTTGGGACATAGCTATAAGACTCACTGACTTTGCTAAATAAGGCACCCTATTTCAAAAGGTGTGTGGGAAGCTATGCACAAATGCAGTCAGTAGGAATTTGTATGCTAAACTCCCACATTACATTAAAATGTCCTGCACCGCAGGAGGTGGTATGTAGGAGTGGGTGGGCAAACTTCAGAACCGAAGAAGGTAGTGAATCACTTGAAAAATCCTCCTTACTCTTTATTTATGTATTCAGTTACTTGTTCGAGTTTTTACCTCCTAAGCACTCTTATTTTACATGGTTATTTCGAGGCTGAATAGAAGTGCTACATCCTTGATGCAAACCTGTCTTTACTCCCACTTCCTCTTTCTCTTTAAATTTGAGATGCAAAATTTTACTGAAACATGATGAACCAATTCCCTGTGCAAGTTCCAAAGCTAGCTTGCAGTTGTCAGTTATTCAGGATTCCCAAAGATGTACCATAATTCTGCTACACTTGAATTTAAAGACCTTCATATTTTGTAGACAAACAAGTCCTGTTTTGTTACTGTTCACATAAAACAGGAGAGATATATGGCACGTATTGTAATACAGACTTTCATTGCATGCATCAGGAAATGCAATTTTTGGTTCATCCAGGTGTTAGAACTGCTCCAGAGTTGGCAAACAAAATGCTCATTGGTTAAGAAGCTCTCCTAGAGAAATAGCAGTGTCTGAATTCTAACAAACAGTGTTTGAATTTTCTGCATGGCTAGAAAAGGGACAATAGGTGGGTGTCTGCATGATTCTAGAGCAGCACAAGCATCAGGGCCAGCTGCTTGGACAGACAGTAGCTACAGCCTTGGCCCAGGACTGCATTTTTAAGTGGTCACAATTGATTCTAAATCTGTATGTTTATGCATTTCTCCTTTTGCAGAGAATTCAAGCCTGAGTTTATTGCATTTAATTCAAGCCTGAGTTTATTGCATTTAAAACTCTCTCAGCTTTACCATCAATCTGCTCCCTAAGTTAGACTTGCACCAGAAAGTCAACTATGGAAAAAAGTGCATCTTCTAATTCATTACTGAATTCTCTGTTTCTGGTAATTTGCAAGACTTCTGCCTGAAAAAACTACATTTAGGCCAGAGACTTATTATATCATGCTTTAAAATTAGCTTGTGACAACTCCTGTTCTAGACTGGCAGGGTTTCATTAGAGATGTTTCCAAACCCAGTAATTACCCTCTTAATGAGCCCTTGAAGATATTGTTTCTATTTATAATTAGATTTACAGAGGACACTCAATCACTTGAAGCACAGCTGGGTGCATGATGCTGGCTGAGACAGTCAATCCGCTGGAAAGTCCAGTCAGACACAACTGCCAACAGACAAAGATCACTGAGCACTGGCATCTTGCAACCTGCAAAGCTGATGAAAATATTGCTGCTTTGCATATTCCACCATAAAAATGGTGATTCTCTGCTGGAGGAAAGATTTTTGATTTTTATTTTTTAATCAAGCTGTCTCTCAGTTGTGTTCCTGCTGAACTCTACAGTATGTGTGGATATTTGGGATTTGGAGTCAGGGGAGGAAAGTCATGTGTCATTTACTGAGATACTTAGCCCAAGAACAAGGGGAAAGGGCTTCTAACTGAAAGAGAATAGGTTTAAATTAGCTTTTAAGATGAATTTTATTCACTCCTTTAAGTCATAATTGTTCGAACAAGATGTATGAGTCCATGATCTTATGGAAACTTTCTTAATGTAACCTGATGGCCAGCCCAGAAATTATGGGGCACAGCATAGCATCAACCAGACACAAATCCACAAACCAGATATTGCAGCAATTTCTAATGTTTCATTTTTATGTTGCTAATAATAAGCAATGTCTTTGACTATTTAAAATCCAGAGGTGCTAAGAAGAGGAGAGTATTTATGTACCAGTCAGGTTGATCTGATAACTTGTAGAAATACTTAACCTATGTGGTGCCTGATGTTAATTATTCTTTACTGTGTAATTTCTTTCTTCTTCAATATCTTTTTACATTACCTTTCTGCCCTCCATTTATTTCAGTGCTTTTTCTACCTACAGTGAAGTTCTAACCTACAAATATGCCCATGAAAACCAGAGGAGCTCCATGGAAACTAAGGTATTCCTTTTCAAACTGACTAATTTTCCTTATGTAACTGCCAGAAGATGATCTGGTAGAGCTAATGCATTGATGGAGGTGCCTAGAATATACAGGTAATAATGTATTTACACAGACTGATGTTTGCTTTAAAAATTATTTTCTATAGTTAAGTGCTACTATTTTCTTCTGCAGCTGGAAACTAAACCAGGAAAGCTGTATGTTTCATTTTCTCTGTTAGAGTGAACATGCACCAGCTGCAGAATAGAAAACCAAGTTATAAAGTTGTTAGTAACACTCTAATTTACTCTAGTTTACATAGGGTTCCTAAGGCTGACTGACAAAATTTCCCCCTTAACTTTAAAATAAAAATTAATTTAAAAATTAGGTTTCATCTTTGTCTCCCAGCTGCAGCAGCATGTTCACACTCAATAATCTCCATTGCCATAGTAACATATGCTTGTCAGATCAGGGCTGAATTGATGCAGGAGCCTCCTTGCAGAAATCTGCTAACCCTTAGATATGCATCTCTAGAATTCACTAGATTTTTTTTTTTTTACTTTTAGAGAGGTAACATTGTTATATAATACAAGATAAGCATCTCAACCCATCTGATCTGAATCTGTGTGACTTGCTTTCTAATAAATCAGAGTTTTGAAGTGCTTAATGCAGCTAGGAACAGAAGTAGATTATCCAGGTGACAGGTTTTCATGTAGGAAATTGTAAGTTAAAATAGAATCGTAGATTATGCTGAGTTGGAAGGGACTCACGAGGATCATCGAGTCTGACTCCTAGCCCTGAACTGGACATCCCCAAGTGTCACACCAGGTGCCTGAGAGCCTTGACAAAACGCTTCTTGGGTTCTGTTAGGCTTGGTGCTGTGATCACTGCGCTGGGGAGCCTGTTCCAGTGCTCAAGCACGCTCTGGGTGAAGAACCTTTTCCTAATATCCAACCTAATTCCCCACCCCGGCACAACTCCAGACCTTCCCTCGGGTCCTGTCACAGCATGAACAGATGGCTGCTAACCCTCCACTGTCCCTCCTGGGGAAGCTGTAGCCCACGATGCCCTCAATCTCTTCTCCACGCCGAACAAGCCAAGTGCCCTCAGCTGGTCCTCATAAGGCTTTCCCTCTATTTAGCATTTAAATAATCGTACACAAACACTGGATATCATCCTGTTCCCTTTGGAATCAACAGAGTCCTTCCCCCTTTTATGCTTTGTAGAAAAAAATATTTGTTCACTTTTCACCTGCAGTCATGAGACCCTCAATTTCCATTGTCATCGTGCACAGCCGGGTTAAGCAAGGTAGGGGTGCGGAGATAAGTGATTTGTGCAAGTTTACATATAAAGTTGGCATGAAAAATACTGTTCTGCAGCTCTGGACCAGTTATTACTGCATTTATCATTATTATGTATGCTATCATTTGTATTTTCATCATTACCTGCTTAAAAGAAAAAACAACAATAATAAAATCTCTCTGCTAATGTCGCACATTTCATCTGGTTCTGGGAACTCACCCATAAATACACAATTGAAATGTTAATCTTTAGAACAGACTTGAATTTCAGGTTTGCAGTTAATAATCTACTTCCACAGAATACCTCTTCTTTTCAAAAATATGTTTTGAAACCTTTAAAAACATAGAGCTAATTATGAACTTAATCTATAATTTTAGGTTTTCTAGCCTCAGAGTCTGTAGTATTATTGAAATCATTAAGTTCTACCATGCATTTGTATCTGGGTGAGAAAAGATCCCAACCAAGTGTCCTAGGCTCCAAAATGTGCACTATGCTACACAATGTGTGTGTGTTTATTCAGGCAAGAAAAAGTATGTGCATGCATACAAATTTAAGTTTAATTTGCTATACTTACATACCTAGGCTACCATGCAATAGCAATGTTGCTATGGGAACAGGTTTTTAAAGAAGTAGGAGATCACACATGACAGGCAGCACATTTTTGGATGTTTTTTGTATATATATTGTGCCAGGGTGGATAGCAAGCACATCAAAGTAAAGGCTAACTTCAAGTCTTATGTGCCCTGATCTACAATGAGATTCCATTGATAATTTTGCATTATATTTTTTTAAGGATTCTACAAAGCACTACTTGCTCCCAGGTGTGCAAGAACTCTTTTCCCTCATCTTCATATACTTTATATTTGTAATTTCCTATCTTCCTATCAGATCCTCCCCTTTTATTTTGTTTTTCTCTAAATATATTCATAATGTTCATGCATTCTTCCTGCCCATTATATACCTCTTTCTTCTTTCTTTTTTTCACTCTTTCTCTTTGTCTCTGTGTATATTTTTCTCAAGGATTTTGAACCCTCTTTTGTGTATTTTGCAGTCTCCCTTTACTCATGGCATTAACCCCAGACAAAACACTCAGCATTTGCTCTGAGATGAAGGCCAGCAGACACCCAGAGCCACTGTAACAATATTAAAGTGTCATTTTCTCATTCAATAAAATGGAATATGTATTTCTTCCTTCCACTTCCTTAAGAGAAAGAGTCACTTCTGTTTCTTGTTTTATGTGTTAAAAGAACCACAGCAAAATGAGATAGCTTTCATTTGTTCTTTCAAAATCTCTCAATAAATCCATTTTTCAGAGTTTATTTCCTACTGTGCAGAGTAGCAGATACGATGTTTTCTGTAAACTGATGATATAACCTTTACATCCTAGAGTTTCAAAAGCTTGCAGCCCTAAAGCTTTAAAAGGGCAGTTAACACAGGCAGCCAGCTGAAGAACAGCTAAAGACCATGCAAGTATAACAGTATTCAAAAAATCTGTCGCATCAATTCCTTCTTTTTAAATGCCCACGAAAATGTTATTAAAGGTTTTTGTAGGTCTTGATATAAAAAAATGGTATTTCATGTCTTAATTTGTCTAAATATGCATTAAAGAACTCTAGACTAATAACTTGCCTGACGAGCATCCTGTCCTGGGGTATGGAAGGCATATTGTGCTTCATTTGACATTTCGAGCTGTTAGTCAGACATCAGCAGTGTCAGGAAAACGACATCCGAAGTGGAAGGTAATATATTCAGATCAGTTCCACTTTTCCAGCTTTCTGATTTCTTCCTGTTCCATGATTACTCTTCTGCATCAACATTTGCAGGAATTTGTAATTCAAATATAGAATTTTTAAACCACCAGCAACTAACTTCCATCTGGGATTTGAACAGTCAAGCTGAGCTCCTTCTGCTGCACACAATATTTACACCACCACTGCCAATAAATATTGTGAAATCAGAATTCTGCAGGCAGACTTTCTAATGAACAGAACAATTTGCTCTTTCACACCCTTACTATGATTCTAATTATGATTCCCATAAAAACTAATTTTGTGAGGTAACGTTTTTACATCCCAGTCAATCAAAATGTTAGTCACATACCCCTAAATTCATATGCCTACTTAATAAAGTTTTAAAAACTGTGAGTGTGAGCAGCATGTCTCTGTGAACATGTACTAAAAGGTGTATAGCACAAATTTCTTTGAGTGATAGTGAACAGTTTGAATTGTATGAATCACTTCTGGCTTTT
>WBMY01011367.1:0-167069 GCA_013397315.1 Donacobius atricapilla | reverse complement strand
TTTTTTTTTTCCTGTTACTGAAACACAGGAGACTCAATGCTTTTACAAAACTTACCATGCAACAAGAGTAGTGGCATAATTAGCTTATAGATACAGAAGAGACTTGAGAGTTGCTCGCCTTATACTCAATGTATTCAATTAATTAAAAACCCCAGTTCATAAATGCACAAAAAAAGATCTCCAGTTTTCTATTGTCTTTCAACTGACATTAATTTTCAAATAAAAGTATGTTGCATTTTTGTAAGATGTACCATTTAATCTTTTCCATTTATAGTCTGCTACTTCATCTGCTGCTAACTCAGAAATACAGTGATTCTGAAGTTCACCATCACAGTAAAATTATTCACTATAAGCCATTTCCCTTCTTTAACTACAATGAACATAAAGTTGTATTTGTCTGGGAAGTATTTAAATGGTTTCCATTTCAGATGAGATGGCTGCCAGACCACAAAACAGACTGCTTCTACACTGCTTTGCCTCAAACTGTTAAAAATGAAGCTAATTTAGAAAACTGACTCAATAAATATCAGAAACACAAAGAGCTTAAATATAGTGAGTTTCTCCATTTCTCCCTCTTGTTTTGATGAAAAAGAATGACATTTCATTATGTGAGTTATTGTGTGATGTGGGAAGGAAAAAACCCCAGGTATTAATAGCTTTGTAAAAGGTCTTTAAGCATACATACTGACTGCATGAAATCCCATCTGTTTGTAGGCTAGAAGCAGAGTAAGTCAATATTGACCAATTAAGCTTATGAAAAGAATATACCATTGCATTACAAAACATATGTATGAGTAATCCTTTTAAAAATCTCTGAGGGTATTAACAGTTTTCTCTGCCCAGTTATATGCATTTAGAAGCCTTTAGAAAATTGTTTCTCTTTGTAATTTAACTTTTTTGTGAGTATAGCATGAAGTGAACACTCTCATATGGGATGCTACAGGTATCACCAGTTCCTCAGGCATAAACGCAAAATGCAAGGCTGTAGCTGGGAAAAGTTTTTGGTAGAGATGTATCCATAGGCAACAAGGGTTATTGAACAGGGCAGCACATGGCAAGTATTAAACAGTCACTAAAAACAGATGGAAACATTAGTTCTTTGCTGTTTATGCTCAGTTTATTCCTGAACACCCAACATTTCAGAAAATGCCCTACCTTCCAAGTGTACTGTTGATGGAGGATTTTGCAGCGTTTTCCTCCTTTTGGGGAACGTGACACTAGATGGCACATCACACCAGGAAATGTGCAATGAGGTGTAAGCGAATGCTGCTTGCACAAGAACACACTACTCCTTTTAAAAGCTCCTTCAATCAATACAGTAACACTTCTATATCAGACTCGAGGTCTGCTTCTGAAAAAAGATCCTTGATGAATAAATTTTATACAGTATTCATGAGTAGATGTTTAATTTACTACTAAATTAATCCTAACAGGCTTTATTATAAATTAAACCTATATTATCTGATGCTAAAATACAATTTAATATCCATAGGACAGTGATAGGTATTAAGTTATGCTTTTCTTTCAAAACCATTTGCACAATAATACCACCATGGTTTAGTTTTACTAACAATGTATTACTGTCTAAAACATTATTTTAATTCACATACCTTTGAGTGTAACTGTCAAACTTGGAGCTCAGGACTGATAGCAGTTCTCAGAACTCAGTGATTTTTTGCATATTAGAAATTGCTAAGACTGTAAAGTTTAGCTGTAGTCCTCCAGACCTCATTTTTTTTCATAAAGTAAGGGCGTATCACAAATCACAATGGATCCAATGGTCAAATCTGTATGACTCATGGCCTGAAGCTTTCCAGGCAACCAGTATATTTTATTCATGAGGCAAGTATTAAATGCATTTTTAGGCCTGTAAATAAATATCTATGATTCACCTAGGTATTATATTTGTGATGCATGGTTACACAAACCCCTTTAAATTAGATCTGTATTTCACATGCCTTGTAACAGCTTGGAAACATTTAAGTAGGAATCTAGCAGGCAGAGTATTCTTAAGCTACACTGATGTTTGATGCATGAATCCTGTAACAAAATGCAAAATAATCTCTGAGTAAGAATTGGCATGCATTTCTTTTAAGCTCCATGAATAAAAAAAGAGAGAGCTTCTCTTTTCAGAATAGAAATAAAGGAAGATCTCATAGGGAAATAATTCAGTCAGTGGAGAACAGTGCTTATATGAAGGCAAATAAGTGAGAATACAGAACAAACTGTAATTTTTTCTGGAAAAGTAATTTTTAGAACTCTATTTCATATAAACTGAGTCAAAAGCCTAGAATGTTTTAAATGACAATGTGATTGAAAGAAAAAGAAGTTAAATGGTTGCCATGGCTGCCTCCAAATGCCTTGATATGCTTTTCTGTCTTTATTTTTAATCCTAGCTCTGAACTAACTCTGGATTTATGTCTTTTACTGCCATATCAGCCATTTTTCTTCAGAAGTCTATTCCACTGCTTGATATCTTTAACTGGTATGGCCAGACAACTTTGGGATAGTAAATCTCCCAGTCCAACATTTCAGTTCAACATTTTACATGTTAAAAACAAGACTGGAAAAGAATACTTCAATATGTAGTTCCTCTGCTATGCAAAAATAACTGCAGTTGAACAGTTATAGCCTTATTTACTTTCTCAGCATGACTTTTCTTGTGTCTGGGTAGATACCCAGCCTAGAAGAAGATTCTCTAGCTGTATTACATGATTTGCTCCACTTATATAGGAAAAAGAACCCATGGTGCTCTAAGTACAACTAATCAACCAGCACACCAACCACGGCTATTTTGGTAGCAACAGCACCTTACAAAGTGGGCTCCACAGAGATAATGTGGTTAAAACTGTATCACTCAAGGAGGTTAAATGGTCAAAAATAGCTTTCCTCAAATGCAGTAATCAGGCTTGTATTTGTATGTTGAAATTGCAGGCAGTTTTGCATTGCAAACAACTTTGTGGCAAACCAAAAATACAGGGTTTTTTTTTCCCTTCCCAATAACCACATGTTGATTTATGTTGTCTATTAGGTAGAAGGAAGTTTCCTCTGTCTCCAAAATAAAGCAATCCTTTAATAAAATGAGTTTGGACTTCGAAATGACAAAATAGTACCCGGGATAATGTAATCCAAAGACAAGCTCCCTCCTGTCATAATGCTGTGGCTATAACCACCATAATCCCTTGAATTCCATTATTTTTGAAGAAAGATCCTGGCTTGTACCACCCTTCAATGAGGCTCTGTCTACTTCAGACAGTTTAGATTATGCCACGTTTCCCCTGTAACTTAAGGGGTAAAATGGATGTTGAAAGACTGGTCAGCTTCTTCATATGCAACGGATGCTAATGAATTATTAATGAAAGAACTGTGTTTGCTGTTATGGCATCACAGCATGAGGGTGCTTTTAACATATTTTATATAGAAATCACGTTTTAATTGCAGCATTATGTAGCATTCCCTCCTAGGATGGACAAATTAAATACAAACATTGGGGAGATCTGTATCTAATCTCAGCCAGCATCCAGATACATATGGCTACACAAACTGACAATTATTGGTGGGTTTGGGAAGACTTCACTTTATTCATTTTAGTTAGTGATAGTGTTAGAATTAGAAGCTGAAAACCCAAGGATGCAAAAAGATTCAGAGATAATAACACAGCCCTGGACTAATGACACACTTCTGTGTGTCTGCAGGAGCACAACCACATGCACAAACTTTAAATAGCAAAGAACATGAAACCAAGTAACCAGATTAAAAGGCTACTCCTTCAAAAATCACTGGAACTGTGCTTTGTACTTTAACATTTCAAGCCCAGACTTACAGCCTTGTGTTACCAATCAAAGTCTACAATTAAAGGGAGAGATTCTTTAAAGAAGTCAACAGTTTCCATTTAGGATAGAAATGAAAGAACTAAATTTCCTAAACTCCAAATCAACCAGCAAATTCCAATCCGGTCATGTATTTTTAACATGTCACTATTGGATTTTGAGGTCCAAATATAAATCAAGTCTTGTTAAATAGGATCTTTGACACAGTGTAGAGAAGAAGTATTTGAAAAATATTTTCCTTTAAAACATACTTTTAAAAAACCAGAACTACCCCAAGGAAATTGTCATCATTTCTTACTGCAGCCACAGTGTTGTGATGAATGTGCTGCAGTGCCACCTTTTTTTCAGCAACAAAAGCCCTACAGATCTGCCACCATAAAAGCAGAGTTTTGTGGCATGTCAGCTGGGTGCACGCCTTAGATTTGCATCCTTAATAAACACTGGGTAGTTAAACATCTGGTAAATTTATCCTGACATTTCTGATTTATTTCTCTCTTTGTAAAGGGTATACATTTTTTAACATTCCAAGTCTATACATCAGCAGAAAGCAAAAGTTGGAAAGTTGATCACAGAACACAGCTGATTAAGGAGAAAACAAAAGACAACAATGTACATGCTTGGATCAGGGATCTGTTTGCAGTAGTAGATAATTTGTACACGTCTCCTCTACTGTATCTGAATTTATAGGAAATAAAGCTAAGGACAGAGGACTACTGTCACTCAGGAGTGTAGTTCATGAAGCTATGAAATCACTGAGTATTTTCTTTTAGTGTTTCAATTTAACTTTACAAATTATGTTCTCCATTTTTGCACTCATTGTAAACTACATAATTAAAAGACATAATACTCTGCCACTAAAGAATTCTTTGTTCTCATTCCTTTTCCTAAAATAAATTCAAGTTAAGGTACATTATTATTATGGATGTCTAGGAAAGTAGAACACATCTAAAGCTTTTAAGTGTTCCTTCCCTAATTCAGTTATTCACATTAAATTAAAAACTTTCACTTCAGAATGTGCAGTTCATATTGCTATGGCAACGTTAGAGGAGTGAAACCACTTTTTGGAAAGGTTTGCTATCCAGATTTGTTGCAGAATGACAAGTCAGTGGTTCTACTCCGGGACTACGTGTTTCTTAGCACACTCAAGAATGGGGGATTAAAAGATCTATGCAGGACCCTCTGCTGCACACTGCAGGTGTTCACAGATTTAATAGTGGCCTAATAAAAACCTGGAAATCAAAGGTAAAGACTACAATGACCAGACTACCAATACCTTATCCAAAAAATGTCAGCAAATTCCCTCAGTATAGAACAGCAAGCAATGACAGCAAAAGAGTAAAGTCATCCAGTCCTTGAGATGTCACAAATCTATGGACAACAGAGTAAGTCAGGCTGGACTGCAGTTTATTGCAAATTGAATTTATTACCAGCAGTAGAGATGTGCTGTTTTCACTTTGCATAGCAAATTTTTCCAGTAACCCTCTGGAAAGGTTTAAGTAAACAGGAACAGTTTGTTCAAGAAAAATGGTATCTCAATGACTGTTATAAATGCTCTGTGTCATCTTATCTACAGGAAATGCAAAGGAAGAAATTTAAATATCTGACACCAGAAAGAGACTTTACTCAGACATATGTCAACTCTACCAGGCTTAGCTGAATACCATATGCCACGGAGACACGACTTACATTCATACACATATGCAAGTTATGTGACATTTTGCTTCTCTATTAAATTAATATTTTAAAGGATATTGCATAAATGGTGGGAAAAGGGTAAAAATCAGATTATATAGGTAGATTAGCCTTTGGCATTCTCGTTACTTAACTTTAAAATACTTTCATATCAGTCTCCAAATTTAAGAATAATTCTGTAAAAAATAGAAGCCAAGATATAAGGAAAATTTAGACATAGATTCCATTTAATAAACTTACCAGATCAAAGCCACCCTAGGCATAATTTGAAATTCATATGTTTAAAACCACAGAATGGAAACTTCCAGTTATATTGAAAGCCATGCTTGCATATAGTCTTTCCCTTTTGGAAACTGGAACCACAACCTTGCTCTTTATTTACTGAACTTTCTCTGTACTTGCTCATCACTAAAGTCTGTCATTACAGACTCTCTGCAGAGTTCCAGGCCAAAAAGCAGAGCTATTAATGAACCTGTGTAGCAGCAGAGGTAAAATAGGGATACCAACAGGAATTCAAGGTATGTGTTAACATTCAGGATCTTGAACAGAATTCTTTAGGCAAACAAGAGGGCAAACAAGAACGAACTGCAAATACTGTTACATTTGTCCTAGACGAACATATGCAGCAGAATAAAATGAGCTGTCACTCATTCACTTTACTTCCAGTTTTTCATTTTCATTTCCAAATGAGCACCTAGTCTGAAAAGAATCCTGTTCCCTGATCTTCTCTATGATTTGCCAAAACTAGAAAACTCGCTTAAGGCATTTTCATTAAGAGAAGTATAGTTTAATTTTTTCACTTATGTTCAGTTTTGAAGGATCAGTAAGTGAACAACAACATATATTTGCCCATCTATCAATGTGGGGAACAAAACTGGAATATTTCTTGATGATGATGTTGTAGCTATGCTGGNTTATATGCATGTCTGTGTGTGGAACAGAATTTACTGGTTAACCATTGTTTTGATCCTTCAGCTTTTTATGGCTTAACAAGCAATGTGTACTCACAAGTGTTCACAGCCCAACTCTTTAATATCCTTTATTCTTCTAAGGAACTTATTATTAGCTGCAGTTTGACTTGTTAATTCTAAATTTAATTGAAATTTGGGAGATTTATATAGCACTTGCACATCAATAGCATTAACTCTTCATTCACAAAATTCTCCTTTTGGTGCCACATGTCTTTTTTCAGGTATCATCTCAGATGTTTAACATGAAAATAATTGGGAAATTCTACATGGTTTGAGTAGGATAAACCAGTTTTGTAATTATAAAAGACCCCAAGGAAGTGCAAATGAACAGTTGTACATATTTTACATGAACAAGCAACCTAAAAGAAGTGAAATAAATACGTAACTATGAAAAAAATCCTATCACTGGAATTCCAAGAACAGCATAAATAACCTACATTTCTTTTTTTCTCCATTACACAAAAATTCTCTTGATAATCTGCCTTCCATCCAGAGATGAACTGTCAAAGGAGGACATACATAAACATATGTAAGAATCTTCAGAATCAAAATGAAGAATGTAGAGTCACAGCAACCAGACTTCTGTGTTTTTCAGACCACACTTGATCTCATGAAGTCAGAAAATGAAGTGTCATTATGTGCCTTAAACAGAGCTTTTTATTCCGTTTGTGCTCCAGAAGAGGAACTGTGTTAGGTGGATTTGAGCTCTTTTTACATGAAAAAAAGCAATCTTCTCCATTCTTCCTATTCTATTTAAGTAGTTTCCTTGCTGGCTCTGATGACAGTCACCTAATCTCCTAGTTCACACATAATGTAAAATCTGGATAATGACTGGCAAAATTTATTTTCATATTACTGACTACATATATAATATGCAAATCTAGATGCTAGAAATATTCTGCATCTTAACTTTTACTTAACTTTTTTGATTTGCTCAGTTGAATCCCCTTAGAAATGTAGATAATATTAGTAGAATATTTCAGACTTTGAACAGAGTGCTTGCTTATCAACTAAAATTAAATTATTTGCATTTTTAAAGAAAAATGTCTGTGTTTATCACTATAATTGCCAGTGCAGAGAGGACCTGTTTCTAACACTAGGATGCACAATAAAAAAACAAGAAAGAACTTAAAACATCCACATGCAATTAAAAAAATGCAGTTTAAATCAGCAATAGAAGCCAGGGCTTAGAAAGGGGCATTAGGATACAATATACTGTTGTATTATATGCTCTACTGCAGTGAAACGAAACTTTAAAATGAGCTGGCGGTTAAAAACGTCTCTAAAACATATGGCTATAGACACTCCTGGAATTATGATAAAGGCTAGTAATTTATCTTAGTTTAAAAGAAAATCTTATAAGTTCAAGATTGCAATTAATTACTGCATCTGAAGAAAGAACACCAGGTGACTGAACAGGATGTTTTAGCACAGAGTTACAATTAAGTTCTTCTTTCTTTATCTGATCGTCTCTGTAACATGCGAGGAAACATCACCAGACACAGATTAGTGTCACATTGCTGAAGCTGTAGGTAACCTGGAGAGATATTCCATAATCCTTCACTCATAGCAGAGGATCCCAGCTCCAGAGGGGCTCATAGGAACACTCTATATATTTAGCACATAATGAGGAGAGAGGCTTTGGGCAAGGTAAGTATGTAGGGAGAGGGAAGGTTGTAAATTATTAAATGTTTCAAGAATTATGACTGTTACTAAATGACTGCAGTTACACATGCTATATCATTTGTAAAGGGAGGTAATTACTAAATAAAGCAATATTAAAACAGAATGCTGAGATCAGTTTAAAGAACTCAAGAACTGTTCTCTCTTGACAGGTTTATACCAAAATATTCATAAAATATCTATAAAGATAGATTTTTCAACACTTAGCGAAACGTTTAGCCACAGCATTCTGCTACTAGCAAACAAACTAACTAAATAAAAGCTAGCTTGCATAGGCTTAAAAATGCTGCAGTATAATAAACATATCCATGAACTAATCTCCTACAGACTGTTGATATTTTGATGTGCTTCTGAGGGAGAAAGCTCAGAATATACAACTGTTTTTCATATAATAGTTTATGACAGACCAGGGGGCAAAACAATTACAAAATTTTGACTTGCTGAAGTCCTCATTATATTTTCTCTTACTCTTTATTTTTTCTAAAGCTTCCATTTAAAATTATTTGTAATAATCAGAAAAGAAGAATCCCCTTTCAACATCACTAAATCGGGTATGTTTCTACATAATAAAAGTCAGAATCAAAATTCCAACTTGAATGTATATTATGCATCTCTTTGTTACTGGTAAGGTACATCTTACTGTCGCCCTGATTTTTCAGCCTTCTCTTTGATTCTCACAGTTCCATAGTTCTTAGGTTGTTTCTCACACACGGCTGTTATAAATAGAAGCAATGTTTTTGTTAGTCTAGGTGGTTTACATTCTTTGTCTTAGAGATATGGACAGCTGATGGACAGTTGTCTTGACCAACAAGACGGGGAGAGGTGTCAACCTTCTCCCCCAATCCCTGGCCTTTGTAGAAATACCCTAAAAGTGGAGTCAGATTTTATAATAAACAGTTCATGCCTTCTCACCAAAGTGAGTGTGTGTGTGTGTGTGTCTCTAACAACGACATCTTACCTTTATCTTTGCCAATTATGTGTATCACCTTAAACATTATTTTCTCTGCGAATTCCTGCTCCTCATAAAACTGAAAAAAAATAGAAAAAAGAAATGGTCACATTGTACTTTCTTAAGGTTGTAATATAAATTGTCACTCCTGTTACTATAGAAACAGAATGGATTTCATCATTCTAAGGCATGCAGTGATAATTGTTCTGCTTTCAGTCTATGGATAGGTAGTTAATGGTGCCAGTTGCTGTTTGCACAGACACCGACTATTGTCATCTAAGCACAAAGCTGCTGTCTCCTGTTCTGTCACTGTGAGCTTTCCTAACCATCAGCAATTCATAAGGGAACATTCAGGCAGAATGAAGAGCTGTTCACAGGCCTCCGTTCTGTGGCTGAAACATAATTCCCTGCAGGAATTATGTTTTCAAATGAAAACCAAATAAATATGACACAGCACAGAGCACTTCTTCAGATTGTCCTGTCACGTCATTGCACAAAAACTGTTTTCTGAGTGGTAGCTCGTAAAATTTGCATTGTATTGAGAAAAGCTTCAGTTGACATCCTAGCTATAGAGAAAGCTTTCACTGGTACAGCCAGATACTATGAGCTGACAACACACATCTCTGTGCAACTGTGCATTTTAACCTTGAGATTATAAACAGATGAATGGGTACTAAATAAATGCAAATACTGGAGTTCTGGGAGATCACAGTTCTTCCACAGGTGCTCAGATTTAGGCTCATTTAGAATGCACAAGTTGAAAGTAATGCAAAGTGAAAGCAGTATAGGATAAGAGAACAACTGCCCAAATTCCAGCATTATCCAGTGTCAATCCAAAACTTAGTTCCATCAGTTTTGAAACAGATGCACTCTAAAATGAGCAGATAATGTGTTACTAAAACTATTGTTATCACTTTTACTCAAGTTTTGCTTAAAACATGAAATATTTATTCCCAATCAGTTATTCTCAGTTCATGTTAATTTGGCCATAATTAATGGAACGTTGTCCCCTGTTATAATGGGGAATATTATCTTCTTATAAGAGATGCAGCTAATGTATAGTTTAAATATTAATGAGCTTATTCTTTATAAGGATAACTGCAATGTTTAGTATAGATTAGTCAAGCATACAGATGCTTTTCTTAAAATTGATGTGCTTCAAATCAATAGGGTTACAGGTTAACTATAAAACATTGTTTTCTGTACTTAGCCTTCCTCACTGAACACCACGAAACACATAAATTGTACACAGGATGGAATTTCCCTCTGGCATATGTCTGTGTAATTTGGTTCTGAAACTCTTTCACAAACTGATACTATATGAAAAGCAATTGGCTTTTCTTGTCAATTTTCCCAGCCTACAACTGACAAAAATGCTGTAATGAATTAGAGCAATGTATCATCAAAAATAGACATTTATGCAAAGTACTATGAAAACAGAATTATGACTGGAATTATACTTGGAAAGGTCTGTTTAGAGGTCCCATCTGTGAACACAGAAAATTATAACAGACAAGATGTTGATGGTGGTATGATTTGTGAATACCTATAACATCAGCTGTTGCGGGACAGATAAAACCACCAAGCCATGCAACTCCTATATGGTTCTTCTATTAATTATTTCTTCTCAGATCCTAAGAATTGTAACATATGGATTCTTACTCAGGAGATTTTATGCAGTGTATCCCTGGATGTCTCTGACTCCTGAGGTTTTCCCAATTCCCCTGGGAATCATCTCTCTGTTATTCATACATATGTACATACATACCCTACTTACTCTGTATTTAGGTCACATCAGCTGTGTGCACACAGCGGCACCAAACAGGTCACCATATGGCCAAAAATTCCACATATATTTGTTGTGTGTCTGCATTCTTAAATGCATGTGATTTACTACAGTGAGCAGATACATTTGTTCAGAAAAATGATAACTACAATTAGAATTTTGGCAATGTGTCCGCTACACAGTAAACTCAGTTTTTTGGGGAAACATCAGAGTTGCTCCATGAGTGCTCCGTATTGCACATACACATACAACTTCCCCACAAATCTCAGGCAAATACGATAGCCTCGTGTTTTCTGAAGAATTTACTTTTTATGGCAGACAGCCAGGCTGAAAAAATTCCGCTGGAACCCTGTAGGCCATATTTGGTAATATCTCACTTCCTAGCAAGCATATATAAAACTATGAGAGGAGAAACAAGGTTCTAATTCTCCCCCCTTTGACAAGAGTCCAGTGGAAAGAAAACCAACAGTGTTCTCTGCCGATGTGGCTTGCTGCAGAAAGCTGGAAATGGCTGTGACCATGATTCCTGCCCTTCAGGCCCTGGCACATTTGGCCACTACTCGGCTCATTTGCTCAGGACAGACATTGAGCTGGGACTAGGAACAGAAACAAAGTGTGATCAGTGAAGTCGTGTTGACTTTTTTTTAAAATAAGGGTTTGCTTTGAGCAAGTTTAGCTAAAATAAATAGACCATAATAGGAAGAGAGTAATTTAGGCATATTCAGTAGCCAACTTGACTCTCATAATATTTTGCTGCAGACAATATTAAATACTTCACCCCCGTTACTGACACTGTATCTCAATATACTGTTTTCTAACCTGGACTGAACCAGAATGCACTGTGTGGCATAAAGACAAATGAAGATTAAGTAAGAACAAATTACATACAGTGGTATGCAGAACAGCAGTACAATTAAAATTTGGAGAGCAATGGTCCAGCAGAAGTGGCATTCTTTTCATATTCCAAATCAGGTAGTGAGATTAGTACCTTGTAAGCAAAACTGAAACACGTAAAAAACCTGTTACATTTCAAGATAAATCACCAATGCAATTGCAGCATGTTTTATGATGAACAATACAATCATACAAGGCTGAATGAACTCAAAGACAAACCAGCTAAAAAAAAGTTCACTGCAAAATATGTCTACAGCTCATTTGTGAGCTACTTAGATGAGACTGCACTTCTTCTTCAGGGAAAGCTCTGGACACAATCTATCTGTGATCCACGTTTTTTTGAAATCCAGGTTTTGCCCACAGAATAAAATCAGCTTGCTTTCTTACAGGTGTCTTTTGCATGCAGCTGTTAATTTTCTTGATGGCTTTTGTGCTTTCATTGTATTTCCCTATACTTGGCATGGTGGGCAACACCAAAACAAACAGAAACATCCCCACTTGTACCAAAATCTAGAGCTCACAGTACATTTAATAGAATTTTTTAGACACTAATGTGGAACACTTCCAGGCCACATTCCCATACAGCTATTAGAGAGGGGACTGAGACAGGAAATCTTATTAACAACGTTTTAATGTAGGCTGCCTTGTTCAGCAAGGTAAATTTGGTCTGGGAAGAAACCTGTCCCCATCAGCTCTTAAAATGATTCAGGTAATACTCTGCCTGATCAAAAGACTAACCAATTTCCTCGTGACCACATCCTTCTCTGCTCTGACAGTGAATGCCATGAAATAAAAGCCTGTAGGCACATGCTAGAGTAAAAATATTTTTAGATTTTTAATCCCCAGGCTGGATACCACCATATTAAATATAGATTACTTTTTATGACTAGAGATAAAATGGAATGAAAATAGGAAAATTGTCATTGAATAAAAAATAAGTGTGGCAATGAAGGTATATTGTGTACTGTAGATAATACAGTATAGAGAAAGCTAATGTATATGAGGCAGAACAGTGAAGATAGTATTTCTGATGTGTATAATTTAATATCAATAATTTATAAATATATTCTTACTCTAATTCCATGACTGAACCATTCTTGAATTTACAGGGTCTTTAAAATGTCCTCTATACAAAATGAGATTCAAGCACTGTAACCCCCATTTACATAGTCATGTCCTGGGACATATTTCCCATCTAAAAAAATTCTAAAACTCAGTGGTATTTGCACTTAATACACAAAATTTCAGTTCCTTTGGCCAATCTTGCAAAAACAAACAGTCCCATTGTGATGAAGGATTCCAAACACAGCTTAGTATTATAAATAGTATGATGAGCTGATCTTTCAACTGGGTTTTTACTGTACCAGTACAGTCAACAAGTTGGAGTTTTCCAACTGTTATAATTATAAATACGTTGGCTTTCCTTTGAGATTTCAGGATATCTTCTTTTGTTAAGGAAAAAAATTTTTATTTTCTAGAAATACGTCTGTCTTCAATACAGAAGTACCAATCAAGCAAACCAGTCAATCCTCTCTGTGTAGCTGACCACCCAAATGCCAAGGGTTAAGTAGGATAAAACTGTGCAGCTGTGGTGAGCAGTGAAGGGACTGCTGGGAAGGACTACTGTGAAAATTGTTGGACTGCCAACTGAATGGTTTGGCAGTAGACAAAGAGAAAAAACATTAAATACTATGTTTTAAAATATTACTCCCAGTTTATCCAATTTATTCCGAGATTCATATAGTGAATCTTTTCTGTCTGGAGCAGAGTACATATAGAATGGATTGAAGAAAATGAAGGTGGCTCATGACATTTGTGTTCCCTTCAATGGAAGTAGCAAGGCTTTCCTGTGAGAATGCCTCTTTGACTATTCCAGAATCCAGATTTACTGAGTTAATCTGGAAGCGTCCTTTCATTTGTAAACTTAAATCCTTTTCTTGGTACATCTTAATGATATACATTAAACCAAGGGCAAAGAAAAAGGAAGATACTCGACTCCCTACCCCCTGTGCACATTTTTCTGCTCTGGTTACATAAATCAGTCATTTATAACAGGAAAAAAAGGAACTAACACCTTCACTTCCAACACAGAAGGAATATCAAGGTACCTAACTAGACAGACAGTGGGGTGGTAAAAGTCCTGTATTTTTTTTAAAAAAGCGTTCATTGATTCCCCCCCAAAACAGTATAATTCTGTATGTGATTTGGTCTGGTTTGGTTTTTTTGTTGGTTGTTGGTTTGTTTTTTTTTTTTTTGCAAAACTAGCTCTTTTCCCAAAATGGCATGCCAGACATCTGAAACACGAATCAACTGAGAGACTGGAAAAGTTCTTAGTGGACACAGCTCTGGCTAGAGTTTTCGCAGAATAAACACTGCCACTCAGCAGAGTCTGAATTTAAGGGCTCTGCTCCAAAAATAATGGAGAAATCCAGTTTTGCCTATTGCATAGAAGGAAAAAACATTGGAGTTCAACATCTTTCTGCTGATGAAAAAGGGTTATTTGGGCTGAAACTCCGTATTAAATTTTACAGTTCATTTTTGTAAAAGTAACAATCATTAAATAACACTGATGTATCTATTATTGCACAGTGTTTAAAACATTTTGAACTCATAGTCCTATTTCTGGATACTTCTTTGTCCCTGTTTGAAATTTGGAAATTGTTCACAGCTCAAAGGGGAAACTGAAGGCAGCCTTTAAATAATTGCCTTTGGAGATGACTGATAACTAAATTTTGGAGATCTAAGGAGTCAAGAAGAGCACAGTAGCACACAAAGCCAGTTTGATTACAGAGGGTCAGACTAGCCTGTGTTTCATCAAGTGTTATACATTCTATTTTAAAAAAAACTTTAAACTTGTGGAAACTTTCACTACATTACAGTATGTAGAATTGAGAGCATAATCCTTCACCTCTGATATTGAGCTGCCTTTGCAGAATTCCTCTCTCAAAATGTCTTCTATGAAGACTTCATATCAGCTAGAACAGCACGTTCACAGAATTCTCCTCTTTTCATCTCTCTCTAAGACACAGGTGTCAGCACACTAAAGTTACTTCTGTTTCCAATGGTCCCTGCCCAGTTCTGAAGTCATGATCTATTTTCCAACTTCTGTTGTTTTATTTCTCCTATTGGAAGATCATCTTGTACCAATGGGTGTTTGCAGGGAGGGTCATTCGAAAAGTTCACCAGTTATGAGAGACATAATTGTGCTCAGATTGGACCCTGGTATAAACCAGCAGGAGTCAGTAGACAGGCATTGGCTCATTCCAGAGCTGAGTTTGATATTTTGTGTTTATATTAATTGTTTCACCATTTGAAACAAATGTTTATTTAAAGCTGTTTGAGGTAAGAGCTGACACAGTGTGCCATTTATATCATCAGTGCCTTTGCCACTTCATCTCAGCAGGTTTTACTTTGAAGAAGCAAAAATAGCTTCATCAGACACTGAAAGAAAATCTTAACGTTCTGGTTAATCAGCAGCAGTCTGTGAAGAAAACAGCAAAGTAATGAAATCTCCACTTCTGAAAAATTGTACTCGGGAAGCAGTGAGATTCCAGCATAAATTAACTTTGAGCATCCAGCTCAGTTTTCAGATAGAATCAATCAGTCAAGTACTGAAACTAAATTCACAGCTCTTCACAGCATACTCTTTTTGGTAGGATGCAGAAAGATTAAAAAATAAAATAAAATTAAGGCACTAAATTATTTTTTTTCCTACACAGGAGATTCATTATTTGTACAATAGAAATCAGTTACTGATGTAGAGAATTTTAATAACTTTATGTTCTCAATGTTTCAAATCCAAGTGATGGATACATTGGAAGGCACATTGAGGTATATGCCTCAGAATTATAAGCATGATTTACTACTGGAGAAATGTTAGCAACTCTATCCCAACATCCTGCCCCCAATCTTTTGTTGTTTTACATCACGTGCAATCTGCAGAAAGTTCATAAAAAACTCAACTATAAATTTTGAAGAGAAGTCCACATTAACCATGTTTCTCAGACTGAATTTATCATTCCAACAGCTATAAAAAAGTATAATGAAAGGAAACCAGCTAAAGGGCGCTTTAAGATACCCCATAAAACTTGAGACCTTCACCACCCTGAGGTGACGGGGCAGGGAAAGAGCCAGGAAAAGTTTTACCCACAATAATTTCTTGTACAGTGTCAAGTACCCAGTCACAGAAAATGAGAATCACATAAATAGAATGTAAGAGTAAGATGTAAAAATGACATCCTAGGGCTGTTATGGGTGAGCCAAATGTAGCTCTAAGATCATTCCACCTTAGCTAATCAGAATTTACAACTTGTTCCGATTTAAGTCTCTGAAGTGCCTGAAAACATATTTTTGTAATTTTATTCAATCACTGCACACATCTGTCTCAAAGAAAAAGTGTTCTTAAATCCATGAATATAACATATGCTATTCATTCCATTCCTTTGGGTACTTGACCAGTCTTCCAGAGCCAGTGAAATTTAAAAGCCATTAAAAAGCCAGCAGAAATTCTAGACCAATTAGAGACCTAAAAAAGGACAACATTTCTGTGGAAAAATATCCTTCTTGTGACTGGAATTAGCTAGAAAATATCTTCATTATTCTGCTGTGCTTCAAGGCAAAGGCCTAAATCTTTAACATCTCTCAAAAAGTTCTAGCAATTTAACACCTGGAGTTCTGAGAAACCTTTCTGAAGAGGAAAAAAGTAATTATTTTTTTACTAAGAAACCCATCACTAATTTAAACTGTAATTTGTGTAATCCCTAGAACCTAACATTTTTCAAAGTAGGATCCTTATTTGAAGAGAGACTCGCTGTATTTTATCTTCATACTACAGCTGAATGGCTTCTGCTGAGGGCCTCGTGAGAGGGAAGTTGATCAGTTTCTGTGGTAAAGAACAGAGCACCCTAGAGGTCAGTCTATACCAAATAATTTCAATATATAGAACACCAACCACCAAAAAAATACCCTGACAAAGGAGCATAGGCTGTTCTTTGCTCATCAGGACCATGTTTTCATCTAGGTGAGAGAGGAATTGAAAGTAGAAGGGTTTAAGTTTTCTAAAAATGTTATCAGTATTAGAAAATGCATTCCTTAATATGTCATTTTATATTAGAAAACCATATTATTTCAAATTCTGATCAATTAAGGAACTTCTCAGTGCATAGCAATCTCTGCATCTCAAACAATTCATCTCCTCACCAACTACCAAATTACGGAACCAATCATCATTTGTTTTACAACAGTAAAACAAAGACCTTTGTAAAACTGTGTGTGCAATGCTGTAGAATTGGCAACCTTTACTCCAGTCTCTTCTGTACTGAGTGAATTTTGTTAACTTGTGGTGGTGGGGAAATTATCTGTATTTCTTCTAGCCTTTACTGTAAGAATAAAAGATGCATAATATTTTGCTGTCTGATTTTTTTTCAGTTAGAGATTGTTTAAATGTTAAAAGATATTTTAGACTCTATTTCAGCAAATTACTGAGCTAATGTTAAATGAATTCCTTCATTTGCTCTTTTTCTTTCACCTTCAACTAAAAGGGATATAATTAATTAACCTGGGACCAAATCTGAAATTATCACATCAAAGAAACAGATACGAGATTTAACAGTGCATTAAAAAATCGTGTTTTCTGGAAAAATAACTGGAATGAATGTCAATAAATAAGCATCTTCTTGAGACTTCTGAGAAATAAACCAATTGGAAGCTCACCAATAAATCAATACTGCTGGAAAGACCAAGCACAGGGCACATAAACCTAAATACTATGGTTTTGCATCACTGGAACAAGAGTCGTACATGTAACCTTTCCTCTGCTTGTCTCAGTATTGAAAGTCCTGCTGTAACTGTTTCTAAACCACATAAACTTAGAATTTGACCAAGTGTCAACTGAGAGTTTAATGTTGTAAAACGGAGAGTAGTTTTCCTTATTTCTCATCGCTCTCTGAAGGATGATGATTTTTCTTTCCCCTTGCTTCAGAAGCTGAAAGCTCTCTGTTCATTTGTTGTGATATCCCAGGAGATCAAGAGAGACAGAAATTACACTGCCATGACTACAGCATTTGCTTTCTGACTGCAGCATCTCAGATTTCAGTTTTGTTTTTAATGCTCGCTACTGACCCACATCAATGCAGTTCGAAGACAACATTATTATGTAAAAGTCACTACAGAGTCCAAATTAAAGATCTCATAATTGATCTGAATGATGGGTCTATCCACAGCAGAAGGCTTGAATTGCAAGGCTTGCTTCTCCTTAAACTAATGGTTGACTCCTCTGTGGTCTCAGTTTCACTCTTTATTGCTTAAATTAGAAGATCAAAATACAGTAGTTAGTAAAGCTGTTTTGGACCACATTCATCTCTGAAATTACTCCTGCAACTTGATAAAGTAAAAGTAAGCATTTTTGCTTTAAAAAATCACAGTGGAACTAGTGTTTTACTATGAGAAGAGCTAAGTATCATTATACTGGCAGTAAATTTAGAAACAGAAAAATAAAGCTTAAGCAACAGCAAGAAATTAAAGATCTAAAACATTGTCTAGGTAGCTTCTGGCTGCACAGATGCCACAAACAAAAAATCCCAGCTGGCTTAAACTAGTGGTTGTCCACTTTGTGGTCACTAGATTTTAATTTCCATGGTTTGGGAAAACTTTTAAACTTGTTTCTTTGTGACAATACTCAACATAACTGCAAAGATGATGAAAATTATCATGAGCACAGGAAAAGCAAGGCAGTAAAACTACTTCTGCATACTGCAATAAAATTCTATAAAGCAATGTAGAAATGACTTCCTCAGCAGTAGGTAACCACAGGTCAGTTTGTTTCAAGACAGGTTTTGGGTGCAACTCAGCCACTGCAGTTGCTACTCAAACTCTATCCCACAGCATTGCAAAAGTGATTTTACAAACAGAAATTATTCAATGTCATAACCGAAGCAGAACTTTGGCCCCTGTACTTTAATCAATAATGGACCACATATCACAAGAAGAAAGATGCTGGAGTATCACAGCTGATGTGAGAACTAGCAAAATCCTGGGAATGAGCAAGGTTGGCAAACTGTAGCAGCCAGTCCTACGATGCTGCCACAGCAGACACGAACATTAACTTCTTACTGAAATACCTGGCATTATCAAAAATAAATAAAAATCTATTCCACCTGAACTGGCCAGCTCAGCAGGAAAGTGTCCCCCTACCAAGGTTATCCATGACACTTGATTGATTTCTGACATCCTCTAGGAGTTAAAGAGCATTATATCTACATAAACCCATGTAGTATAATCCTAAAACATCTCATCTATCCCAGTTATTTCAAGCTAGAGATGTTTTAGGGATTCTGAAGGAGAATTCCATGGTAATGCAGCTCAACAGCTGTCAGTATGCAGCCAGTCAAACAGGCCCAAGGAAAACCCTCTCTCATGTAGAGTTAAAAAAACCCACAAATGCACAATCCCTGAACTGACATGGAAATGCACCCTCAAAGTGAGTTACCCATGGGCTCCTGCATTCCTGGTCTCTCACTTTTGTAAGGGATATTTATTTCAGCCCCCTCCCCCTCCTCCAGCACAGACATGTACAGTCAATAAATCTGGGAGTAGAAAACTACATTTTCACCAAAGACTGATTTTCTAAAAAGAACAATCACAGCACCACATGCACCAGTGTCAGACCAGCAGCAGGTTGCAAATATCTGATCACAGATGGCTGGGCTTGGCTTCAGTCTCTTAGGAACTATAGCCTAAGTTCTTACTAGTTTGTGTATTTTATAGTCCACTTGTACGTCAGTAAAACTAAAACCCATTTCCATGTAATGCTCTCCCTGGTTTTAAAATGTATTAGTGTATTCCATAGATTCTCTGGTAGGAGATCAGTGATCCTGCCAGAGGGGGAAATCTTTTAAAAGGTCATGTTTACTACATTCGAAACGATATGCTACTGATTTGCTAAGTGGTCAGATTAGGCAAAGTGCTACTATGAAACATAACTGAGCTTTCTTTGGTTACTGAATACTTTGAACCAGTCTACAAAAATCCTTTACCATTAACCACAAGAAAACTGTTACTGCAGTTGATTTAATCAGAATTCCTGCAAGCGCAGGTTCTTGTCCACACGTACTTAGAGGCCAAGAAATCACTTGCTACTGAGTCATTACAAAACCTCTTCTGGAAATTACTCTCACTGACAGAAACGAACAAAAGCCGAAACTCAATTCTGTATTGTTTAGTGTCCTCTCAGAAAGAGCCAGCACATAAAGATTAAAAAGTTTCATGTGAATGATGAAAGTAAGAATTTAATGTATGCCTTATTTTCAGCTTCTTGTTAAACAAATCTTCATCTGTTTGTCAAGGAAGATTTCATCCTTACATCTGTTCTTTGCTACTATATGTAATCGTCATGTCAGATACTACATGGAATATACATTTGTCTTCCACCTATAAATTAATCAAGCTAAAAATTGCAACAGTTTTTCATTCTCACATGCAAAGAATTGTGAGTTTTAGTTGGGAAAAGCGAAAGAAATTAAAATATTCTTGTTACCTTCTGTGGGTTTTTTCTAACTTGCATAATATAATGGCAGAGATCAGTATTAGTCCAAATGATGTAAAGAAAGTGATTTAAATCTCATCCAAACCAATACCACTTATGTCTAATACATTTATTTACAGAGTTCAGAACTGAAAAAAGAAATAGGATGATGCATAGTGCCTTTCCACTGGACTTTCCTCTTTCCTTATGTTATCTCAATCTATTCAGGGTGTCTGATGTAGTAGAAACTTTTATTTTACATTCTGAGTATTTAAATACTGTTTGATATTTTATACACAGAAGATTAAGTTATCTACTTGAGCAAAGATTTCAAAATTAGTGCTTTCTGATGATATTTTTACTCTACTGAGCTAGAAGCTAGAAAGACAGAAATCATTATATTAGCTTGATTATGCCTATGATTAGCTCAGTCTTGTCTCCAGTGCTGGCCAATATCAGACACTGGTTGCAAAAGCATTACAATTTTGAATCCACTTTTTAGGCAAACCAGGGAGTTACTTTGTTAGGCTCCAGCCTTGCTGTAGAGGTGAAAGATTTTGAATAATTCTTAAAACCCCACAAAATTAATGCAGTAAAAATCATACTAAAGTGTACAAAAAGGCAAAATTCTGTTCTGTAGTTAAAACTAGAAAAACTTTAAAACTGCACTTCCTATGTCAGCTTAGAAGTGGCTTTCTTCCAAGAGGGCTGTAAACTCCATTTCCCAACAGTTTAACAATTCTGCTTCTAGATGCTGGGTGTAATATTTTCCAGACCAAAAATGACCTGGAACCCTATGGAAGGGAGGAGGTAAAATGCTCTGCTGGATTTTTGTAGAAGAGAACTCGATGGCAGATTTAACAGGTCCTGCAGAACCCTGTCTGAATGAACACAGAAAGGTCACAGCTGCAGCATAACCAAGGAAGCTTTCAGGGAAGTGTTCATAGGAAGTACATAGAAAAGGCAATCCTTTCTAAACTGAAAAGTGAGCACGTAAAACAAAGTCTGAAGTTCTGAGCATGATCTTGATCCTCTTTAGGCTATAATCATGGTGATACAACAGTGCCCAGTTCTCAGATCCATCTTATGTGAAAGATATCTACATTATTGTCTTGGTGAAGTCAACACTAGGAGTTTAAATAATGAACTTCTAAAAGAATTGCTCAAAGTACTAATTCTGTGAAGTCTTTAGACCTCAGACTTCTTTTTCCATGATGCCTGTAGATTATCCCCAGTTTTTGCATATGAATTTCCCAAACCTAAGACCTCATTTTAAGACACCAGAGAAACTCAATTTATTTCAGTTTTCTGCATTCACTTATAGTAAGAGTTAGGCTAGATTTCCCATTACATTGTGTACACTACATTTAGATATACTTACCATGCTTTACAACTCAGTCTTTCAGCTTCATAAAACAGACAGAAGACTCCAGAATTGGAGAAATGTATTAGTTTGTTATACCAAGTGAATTCAGAGTGCATACGAGCATAAGGAGAGTAAAGAAAAACATGTCAAGGTAAACATCTTAATAATTTGTAAAGGTTTCTGGTTCTACAAATAATATAACCACCTATGTACTTGAAATTAGGTGTTTCTTGTTAATTCTTGTAGCTGCTGGTGAGATGCCTGCTGCAGGCCATGCATGACAGTTGATGAAGAGTAAACAAAACCAGGCATAGCTTGTCCCAGTGAAAGGAGATGGGAACATTTTGCACAGAGATTGCATTTTTATTTGATTAAAACTTTAGCACTGCTCATGGCATTAAACCATTTAATTAATTTACTGGAAGATTAGTTTCAATGCTATGCCATTTAATAGAAACTTAACCTGCAAGCCAGAATTTCTGACGTGGGCAAGACAACCAGCATACTTCAAATACCAAAGTAACTCTTACTTAACAAAGCGTGTACATAATTCTAAAACAATCCCATAAAGATCTATTGAAAGCAGGAACTCTCTGTATTAGTCAGAGTAAAAAGAGGAGTTACTATCAAAAGTGAAGCTGGTGGAGTAATGTTTTTCCTATTCATCAGTGTTCTGACATGAAAAACAAATTTATTGCAATCACAATGAAATCAAGGCTTTCTATGTGTTCATGGAAGTATAAGAGGGAACTCTTGTCTCAGGTGTTCACTGTTAAATTCAGATCCAAATCCTTGGCTTAGTTAATTCGAACCTGCTGCTAACATCCAAGCTGCTGCCCATCCATCCAGACAGCAGGTTTGCCTCAGCACTTCCTCGTGGATGGGACTGCATACCTGAACAGATCAACAAAGAAACAAATACTGAGAGCTGCACCCTGAAAGCAAACCATTTAGAGATGAGAGCTCAGACGCAAACCGGCAAGTCCAGGAAAGAGATTATATTTCTCAATGTGCTGTTGACAATGGCTGTTATTAATTTTTGGCAAGCAGGCAGTAATTTTCGAGACATAATGAGAATTTGTTGTGTTCCACACAGCTTCTGCACACAGAAGCTGTGAAAATACACCGTTGTCAAGATTCACACAGTAAGAAGGAATGAAAAGAAGGATATTTGACAGAAAGTTTCTCCGATTTACAGGACAAGCTATGTGTCTCCTTCACATTCTCTTCGATAATAAACACAGATAAAAGGACTTGACAACTGTGCAGGGCTCATTTACATATGTGGAGAGCATATGAGAACACACATGATTTTTAAATTTTCTGTCTGAAAAAATGTACAGAATGTCAAGTCCTTGTAGTTGCTAGCTCATTCTTAAATGCATTCCATACCAAATTATTTTAAAATAGAGTGAAAGAAAAATAGAAAACCACCACCAAGCCTTAACGCTGTTCACTACCTGTGACTAAGAAGTGTTTCCAGAGGACTCCAAGTGTATTTCAACACCTTTTATTTTAGTCTCCTGACAGAAAATTTAATTTCTCTTGGTCCTCTGGTATCAGTCTTAGCAGATGATGCCTAATGACAACATTCTGGTATTTTAATAACAACAAAAAGAACATAATCTTATTTTATGACCTATGATTGGCTCTGTACCTCTTTTCTTATTCGTTAGATTAAATGGTAAATAAATATATTTCTTGGAAAGTTTTCATATCAAGTGACACTGGATTATGCATAAATAAAGCCAACAAATGTTAACCAACTAAGCAAATAGTGTTACAGTGCCACAACATACAGCTTTTGGGAATGGTGATTATTATAATGAACAGTAAGTAAAAAAAAAAAAAAAATCCATTTTACCAGATTCAGAAACTAGAGAAATGGTTAATGTTATATTCAGTGTCCCAGCTGACTTACAAGAATCACTATCACTGTCTTGGATGGTAGCTTACCTCAAAACAGCACAGCTCATACCAGAAGGAGGAGAGGATCAGGTACAAAGAAATTTTGGGGTTTTTTTAAATGAGGAAATTAATGTGGAAATGAGAATTGATATTGCGTTAAGCTAGTTTAGGTTTGAAATGAAAGTCAGGTAATTCAAAATTATGATTCTCATAATTAGAAATTGCATTTCCCCTTCTCTGCCATGACACTGCAAAGCACCTGCTGACAGGAGCTTCACAGCAAACAGATGAGAATCTTCTGCTCCAAAACCCACTTGTGAATTCCTAAACCAGAAGATAATGTTATATCTTTAATTTGCTGAAGAAAAGACTTTTCTGGGATGCAGATGAGATTGAAGTGTATTGTTCCAGTATGGGCTGATACAACTTAATCCAGTTGGAGTGTTCACTGTGCTGTAACCTTTTGTTTAGATGAGCTCCCGAGGGCCCAGATTTCCCTTCCGTGGTGAGTACTGAGCATAAATGTGAAGTGATGGTCTAGAGCAAAGCCTCTGGGTGGGGCTGGGGTTTGTACAAAGGTCTCTTTGGAGAATGGAAAGGTTTCATGCTGCCTTTCTTTGTTCTGAACTTATGCTTTGTTCTGCCCTGAGGAAGTGACCTGGAAAGAATGAACTTGCAAGATGTGGGAAATAAAGTTTTAAAGATGCAAAGCACATAGCATTAAGAAAAGCAGAACTACCAGGTGGTAAATAAGCTTAATGAAGAAATCATACATATTTTAACAAAAATCTTCGGACACAATGTACAAAAATAAACAATGAATATCCCAACAGTCAGCCCACCTCTTTTGGCTAATATTGAGCCTGCTCTCATTAAGAACAAACTTTTAAAGTAAACTCTACACTAGAAGTTTTAAAGCCCTGTTATATGAGCTAATGCTTTTTTCCTTCTCATTCCCTCTCCCAGGAGAAATTATCTTAAAACTGCATTCAACAAATATGCATAAGCATGATCAAAAGGGTATATTTTATTTATTTCTGCATAAGTTGCAGAATTCCCTTGCTTACTTGGGCACTCTAAGCATTTGAAAATGAAAGATACTTCACTCATCTGCCAAAATAGGTGACAGAACCTGTGACACCAATGATCTAGAGGGATGCACAACATAAATTAGGCAGGCCTATTTCAATAAATTGACAAATTGCTTTTACAAAACTGCTCAGCCCCAAATGCTATATAGTAATTAGCAGAAGAGGTTCTTAGCACCTCATCAACATGAGGAAATTCAACACTTTGGATGTCTCTGCCCATGGCAGGTAGGTTGGACTTGATGCCTTTAAATGTCCCTTTTAACCCAAACTATTCTATGAGTAAATACTTCTTCTAAAATTGAAGTATTGTATAATAAAATGTCTACGTTTTAAGTTTACCACTTGACTATGGGAAATCCTGCTTTTAGCAGGAAATATTCCAATAGCAGTGGTGATTAAAAAGCTTAAAATTTCTGGTACTTCTACCATCATATCCCTTGAAGTGTTAACTTGCTACTTTTCCAGAGCCTGTGTCTTTATGGAAGCAATTTCCTCCATCTTCCTTGGATGAAATTGTGCCCTATTCCCCTTGCCACTCACCCCCTCAATTCAATTCTTGATTCCAATTTCAGTGAAGACACAATTTTAAAAATGAAAAAATTTTTGAGCAGGAGAAATGAAGAGTCATTTAAAGGGCTTTAAACAAAACCACATTTCTGTTCATTCTCAATTTCACATCTAAATGGCTTGTGGCAAATGCTCAGCATAGATAAAAGTTCATAATCCTTTTAATAACAATTTGCCTGCTGTTTAAATCCATTTTATTTTTTGGTTAACTGAAGATATTTTGGAAAGTTTCATAAAATCATAACAAACTAATTATATTGTTTTGTTGGCATAATCCATTTTTTATGTCACAGGGTGTAAAACTGCTAAAATGCTAAAACTGGAAATTTAAGGAGGAAGTCATGCAGAAAAAGAGCTCTGAGAAATAAATTAGGGTGTTCATATCCTTTTAGTTAGCATTGGAGAAAGGAAGTATTTAGCACAGAAATGCAGACTGAAGCAAGCCTTCAGCCTTCAGTTAGCATCCAACCCAGACAGTGTTCTCAAGGGGAGATGCTCTTGCACCTATTGTACAGTTTGAGGTAGTTCTGCACATACCACAGTGAACACTTCCAAAAAATGCACTCAAGTGCCTGCAGGAGATAAAAGCAAGGAGCTTGCCAGTCTACTCCTTGAGAAACAAATTTCTCTGACAGTAGAAACCAAAAATGTTCCACTGGAGGAGAATACTATGTCGCATCAGAAAAAATGCTAACCTCTCTCAAATTCTGAGTCTGCAAGTCACTGAGATTTCTACCAAATTCATGCGCTCAGGTTCACTCTCCCTTCTGATTCACTTGTTGAAGTGTCCTTAGAGGAATTAAGGATTTAAATAATCAGTAAATTTTTATAATTAACTACTTAGTGGGAATATCTTTAATCAAAAAATCATAGAACATATAGTTCTAAACACTAAAATCTTTCTTTCAAATACAGAAAGAATCATACAACAGAGCCCATTTGCAAGATCACCCCAAGCAGCCACAAATGTCTTCAAATGTTTGCTGGTGGATTTTTTGGTTTGTTGTTGTTGTTGTTGTTGTTGTCATTGTTTGTTGGATTTTGTTTTCCAGCAGGAAAATTAGGAGGAAATAGAGAAGCTGTTTAATTCTAGACTTTGGTCTGATCTTTTGATTTGTTTTATTATATGCGTTCATTTTGTCTCATCTCTCTAATATTTTTCCCCAGAGGTTTCTGGTTTAGCAGACATTTAATTTGTTTCATAAAGCTCATTCAGTTTTTCCCTAACTTTTTATTACAGCATTTTTTTCACCAGATAGGCAGTATATGGCTTCAGTATGGACTGATACTTAATGAATCTTGTTTTAATCATCTTAATTCTTTCCCTCCTCCCTGTACTACTTAATGATCCATATTCAGATCAAATATTCTTGAAATAATCTGTTATTCAATGTTAATCTGAGAATCAAAGTCAATTTTTTTACTAGAACCTAATAAGGCAAACTCTTTATGGCAATTATTCAATATTAAACTAATTTGAATTACAAAGCATTCTGAAATTTCCCAGCTTGGATGTCCAAATGTAGGCAGCTTGATCTATGCTTAGGAATCTAAATTAATGGTCTGGCTTTTTAAATATACCAAGTAATTTTTTTTCTCTAATAAGGCTTAACTAATTAAATCTAGCACAAACTTAGTATTTTTGAAGGATTATGAAAGGGACAAATACTTGGTTTTCATTTTACAAATAGCTTGCAAAAAGAATAATGATATTTTAATGTTTTTATACTAAAAAGTAACATGATAACTGGCTTTCTACTCCAACATAAATAAAACATTAAACAGAACAGTAAAACCATCCATAACATCAATGGAGTTGTCTTCTAAAAACCAAAACATCCAATTCAAATGAATAATGAAAGGCTTCAGCACAGTTTTTACGCTTACAGTATTTACCTATAGATCATCTAATTTCCTCCTAAGGCTAATGTGGAAACTGGAAGCTGCTACCATACACAATCAATAATCCTCTTAGAAGCTTAGTGTGAGATACAGGAGGCATTGCCAAAAGTATTCGGCCAGAAATTAAATTCATTTCAGTTTTGTTGCTGTTGCTGTTGTTTTAAGGAGAAAGCAACTCAAACATTTCCCAGCATCTCTCATTTTGCCTACTGACTTTTCCTTGCAAAGGATGATCAAATATTCTAAAGCTTTGTTTGACTGGCTGGACCTTATTAACACAATTTGAACTTGGAGAAAAAGCAACAAAAAATTTTGTAGTTCATGATTTCTGTGAAATGTTGGTCACAACAAAGAAGGAAAATTCAGCTTGTCAGTCTTCACTGCTATTAAACGTGCCTTGGGCCCTGAGGAAGGTTGAGGCACTCCGTGGGGGAAGAAATTATCTGCTTGCATTAGAAAATGGAATTCCAATAAAAGATCACATCTGATGAAAGGTACACACGTTGTTCCTAGGGACAGCAAGAAGCAGAACCAAGTAGACTCAAATATACAAGATGTTGCACATTTTAACTAATGCTGCTCTCTGACAACATCAAATCCCCAGTGATCAGTGTAGGTCAGCCCCTTGCACACTGGGGGTGAGAACCCATTTCAGGCCAACGTGAAAAACACCCAATTATGTAAAGCAACTTAACTGAACCTCTGAATTTAATTATAGAGTCCAGCAGTATTTTCCAGTTTGTGTTCTTGAAGTCAAGTCTAGAGAGCTACTCTTCTAGAAGTGATCCAGCCTAACTCATTAAAAGGGTAACATTTTCAGAGAATGATCGGAATGGTCCACCATTAAATAGCTGCATCAGGCACTCCCAAGGAATAAAGCATTCAAAAGACTTATCCACTTCCTCTAGAGTCACTTAAATGTCTAAGTTATTAAAATATACATCCCAAGTGTTGAGCGAGAGATCTGAAGGCACATTTAAGTTTCCCCACCACTGGGCCATCCAGAAAAATAAACATTAAGCATGATTTGGAGAGCTTCCATGTCAAATGTAAGAACAAATTCTTAGATTCACTGACAAATTATTGCTTTAATGTTATTTTTTCAAGCTTTGAACAGAAGCTCTGCAAACCCCTTGTCTCCACAAGGGAAATTCAGACACTAAAAAGTGAAGGGAAACATCAATACAATGTGAGTTGTAAAGAGAAGGTAGTCAATTTTTCTGAAATGTCTATAATCCTCAAAACTTGGCAATACTATGCAGGGGGAGAGAACTGCCAAAAATCAAGTTAGGAGATTGCACCTACTACTTGGTATTAATTTCAATTCTGATTAAATGGCAAATCAAAAAATCAAGAAAGGACAAGCATTAAAAAAAAAATGCAAACTAGTAAACATTCAAAGTAAAAGGACTAATCAGAAAAATCCTTAAATTTAGTAACTGAGATGTACGAGTATTTTGTGCACTGTGCTGATTCCAGTTTACTTTTGTTTTTAAAATTAAGGTTCCCTTTTACTGGAGACCAGTAAAAATTATAATTATTATATAAATCTAGTAGTGAAGGAATGTGTCTGCATTCCCAAGGATGGACAGTGAACAAGAAGGAATACAGATGAGTGTACAGTGCGGAACAAAATGATCAAAAGTCAGAGACATTTTTATTTGCCCAGAGAAACCAGGTGTGTGGTGTCTATTACATGTCATTAAAACTGTTTGCAGGACAAGAGCTTGAGATGCCCTGATGTTTCTGCTTATTAGGACAAGACTAAAAGCAATCATGGTCGTCTATTGCTCACTTGGAAGCTACAATTATCCTGGCCAGTAGGACTTGAAAAAGGATACCCATTCTCCCAGAAATCTGAAGCATAGGCTACTAGTCTGGATAATTACACTGCCTGAATTGCAGATACAACCATAATTATTCAATTTGCTGAGCAACAAAAAGAGCTGAAGCTGGAAATAAACATTTGGCTCCTATTTTACTGTCTTTTGTACATTCTACCTAGGAACATAGGAATGGACTATGTGCTTTCGACCTAAGCTTATGTGTTTTTCTGATTGCCTGTCTAATTTTAATGCTTCACTTCTACATTTTTCTTACATTAAGATATTTCTAGACCTCAAGATATTTGTCAGATGGGATTTAAAATGAGATTTGTTAGACTTCTAATGAACAAATAAGAGAAATACAGGTCAAGAGAGAGAAAAAAAAGAAAAATTTCAGACTGCTTTCCAATCCTGATGAGATAAAAACAACCTACCGACAAACTTCACAAAATCTTGTTCCCTGAAGATATCCAGAATCTGGATAAATCATTCACCCTTGTTACCTTATAAGAGGAAATAAAACCTCTTATGATTTTGAACTCAATAATTTTTTTTGGCACCAGATATCTGATGATAGCTAACTAGGTTAAGTGTAAGACTGCTGTCTTGAATTTAAACTCTGAGAGTTGAGACAAATATTAAGTGAAAAAATGTACAAGAAAATATCTTTAATTATGCTATTTTTAACTCTCAACATTTTCTAAATGCAATCTGCTCCATGCAGCTGATTTGACTACAACTTATATTAATGAAACATTTCAACGGCATCTTGCTTTGCAATAAAAAGCTTGTAGCTACAAACACAACACTGATATAGAATGAAAGTTTTGGTGGTGGTCTGAAGAAAGCTTTGTTGGGTTGCACCCAGTAACTGACACACGTTGTGGTGCTTTTTTCCCCCCCTACATGGAAATAGAAATAACCTGTCATGGTTAAAAATGATCTCAGATTAAAAGTGTTGCACTTTTTTCCTTGTTAGAGGAAGATAATTCTCACCCATACCCAGAAAAAATTCCATCCATAAGTTATAGGCAGCCTCAAGCTAACTCATGTACCATGAATACCAAAAGGGAATATTCACTGTCAGCTACCAGGTGTCTTAATGTCTTAGTCCATGGTAACTTGCCTTCTGGTTGTGTGGTCCAACAGATGATCTAAAATAAATTTTGTAAGGCTGCAATAGTGGTTTTATTTATTTATTTTTATTTATTTAACTGCAGGCCTTCAGTTCTTGATGGTAAGCTGAATTTAGACCCTCTTCTCAAGCAAATCCAAGTAATTTTGAAAGCCAGGGTTTATGGTCATTATTCTGATTTTATTTAGGAAGATGAATGAAATAATTTTATTTTTAAGGATTCAGTGCTTAATTAGCACACTTGTCTTACTAAACTCAGTTGCTGGGACATGATATGTTTGCCTGCCTTTTGAAACTGACACTTGAAATGCTACTCTGCTAAAGAAGTTAAACTAAAAGTGCAGCAGGAGATTAAGCAAACCTGCTTTTGGGGGACCATGTCAGCAAAATATTTTTCATTACCATACAACACTATTAATGATAAACTTACCTAACTTTATTCTCTGGATTAACTTTTACCTTCTACTAACTTCAGATACAGTTTAGTCATTATGAGACCCCCTTTCCTTCCTTGGTGACAGTAGGACAGGCAATATAATCCATTCTCTTTCCTTTAAACAAAGCACAGATGCCTTATGATGAACAAGACACTGATTTTTTTTCCCTGTAGGAAAAATAGTCCGGCTTCAAGTTTCTTTCTGTCCATGTAAACTTCACAGTAATGGTGTCAGAAGCCTCAGCATAAAGTTAGACTGGAAAAATTAATTTCCCACTGTGGATACTAATAAATGGAAGTATGCAATTAAACCATAACTAAAAAAAACGTCTCTTCATAGCAATAACAGAACAAAATTTGCTGGCAACAATTCCAATACCTACCCCATTGCCTAACTGTTCATTATACCTGGCTTTCTCTGCTTTTTTCATTCTCTACTTTTATTCCTTTACCTGACTTGCTTCCCAACAATATAGCTCAATTAGAGATACTGCACTGTGCTCCATTTCATTTCTGCAAACATGACAACTGTTGTCACCTTCTATGAAGCCCACTTGATCACCTTCTGGAATTCTCCAGATCTCAGAGAACCATGTCAAAAGATTGGACTGTCTAATTAAAGTCTTTTAGCATTTTTGTCTGACAGTTCCCTCTCACAATTATGAAGTCTTGCACATTTACAACTATTTCACACTTTTTTTCTCCTGGTTTGTTAACTGATATTCTAAAATCAACTGCTTTCTCAGTTCAGTCTATCCTGTCTGTGCATTTGACATCTACGCTTAAGCAGTGATAAACAAACCATTGCAATTCCATACATGGAATACTGTGCCACAGAATCTCTTACTGATAAAACATCTAACCTCCAATGGCAGAATCATGAAAGACTTTTGCAAGACACATCAAACCAGTTTGCAGCACTCTCTATGAGAATTGGAAGGTCTAAAAATAATTTCAAAGCCCTAATTAGATAGTGACTACTTAAGGTCTGATCAAGGCTGTATATATGAATTTTTTAAAACAGTTGTATTTTTGAGCAAATACTTGGAATTTCTTCTTCTGTATATCCTTTCAATTTTATGAGACTCTAAGTGTATAAGCCTGTGCCATTTATTTTAGCCATATCATTTGGCACAATCTCAGCTTTTCTATTCAGTTAACAACTTAAGATAAATTATTCTTACTTTATTCTGTCAGTTTATTTCTTTGCAAGGCAAAGAAAATGTTGACCCTGTATGGTTATAATTTACTGAGGATGAGAAAATGGAGGTAGTGAGGGTGAATCATCACATCTGCTGTTCTTTCATTTAATAAGAACAAACCTTTGAAAGCATAATTGGGCAGTCCTTAGACAGACTGATCAGTGATCCTTCAGTGTGTCTAATTAAATGTTTACTAAGCCCATCAACAAGAATTTGATTCTAAAAAGAAGAAGCACATTGTGGTATCTGTTGAAAATAACAGTAATTTTTTTCTTGCTTTCCTTCATAAGATAGATGACCTACTGAGATAAATGCAGGGATTTCATTGAAATCTGGAAGAAATTTAATCTTCTATCTGGGTTTCCCTGAATCTATTTTATGTGTGCAGGAAAACGGGAGTCACTGTCTCCAGGGTAAGCAGATCGGTTGCTGCTGACAACAGCACAGTACAGCTGCTGTTAGCAGAAACCAGGATCCATGAATCCAGTGATTCAGCCAGACTTGAATGGCTGATGGCTCTCGGTGCAAGATCTCAAAGAACTTTTCATATTTGATTTGATTTGATGAAGATACTCCAATTTACTTACGTCCAGAATCAAGTGTAAGTGTAAAAGCCTTAACCTAGCCAGATCTAATTCCAGATTTGAAGATACTTCTCAGGAATTTCTATGAGAGCCTGGAAACAAAGCACTGTTTGTTCTTCTATTTTGGCGTCCAGAAAGTTACAGTTGAGAACTGGGGGTATGAAAGAGGAGAGTAGGAAAGATGTGAGCTTTTGATTAACTAAGTTACTATGTATTAAAGTAAATTGTATTAAATTGTTTCAGTCATAAAAACCTTTAATTAGAGATAATTTGAACTGTGTAACTGGTTGAACTAATATATTTAGATTATTCACAACTATTTCAAAAGCATTTTTAATGTGTCTATATTTCTATTTTTCTTCTTTCCAAAGCTGAACATGGTTAGTAGTTTAGCAGGACCCTTTCAGCTAACAAAAGAACAAACTTGGCTTCATTAAGACTAATGGGGTGGGGAAGCAAAGCAATGAGCAGGGAGTAGGGGTGGCTGTCCTCCACATCAGCACTAAAAGCTTTGCTTATTTGTGGTCTTGTAATTTGGGAGTGCCCTAGAGCTGCCTGTACTCCTGAAGATTTTCCTCAGGCCTCATGTTTGCCTCAGCCAGGCTCTTTGGCAGGGCAGGGCAGGGCAGGTTTCCCACTGCCTCCATCTCAGGCAGCCTTCTGGAGAGGGAGCCCCAGTTGCACACTAAAACCCCAGCCCTGAGGAAGTACATTCTAGTGTTACAGGAATGTGAAGGAGATGCCGAATGAAAGAAATTGTTTTCCGTAATTTCTTCTTTACTATATCAAACCCACATCTTGAATAATCTCAAGAGTCATTATTCAAAGTGAAATATTTGCCATAATACTTTCATAAATACTTTCCACATCTGTAAATGTGTTCCAGTCAAACAAAAGCTGTAATAAAGTAAGTGCTGTTTGAAACTTATCTACTACACTTTGCTACAACTTTCTAATGCTGAGAAGTTCAGCAAGGTAGGGAACAGAATACGTAATTCTGACCTGAGTGAGTCTTGTGGAAACACTGGGGAAGGTACTCAGGAAGCAATTTAATAGTCAGCATGTAGCAGAGATGAGAATAATTATCAAACAGCTGTATATATTCCAAAGACTTATGCTGTGATCAAGTTAGCATGCTGGTGGCATAGAATGTCATATCGTATCAGGCATCCATTACAACAAATCTGGCAGTACTTAAAATCCATGAACCACTATGCAAAATGTAACATCAGTGTCAACTTCTCACCCTTTCAGGATGGCTGCAGAAGAGATCTTGCTCTGTAGGGTGTGACTGTGTGATCCAGTTGCTGTCTGAGAAACGTATTACATTTAAGAACTACCCAAGAAAGCATCCAAAAGTGGGCAAGAAATCATTACAATATCTACCCATTGAATGAAGCAGTAAACCTAACTCCTGCATCACTGATCTAGAATAAACCACATAGGGATGAAGACAACCCAAAGGGGGTTTTGCTAACACAGAATAAATAAAACATGCTGCTCAGTTTATTTGGCTGCCCCAGATTTCTGTCATATTTCTTGAAAGCTGGCAGTACAGTTGCTAAAACCTCTTAGATGAGGGCAATGCTTGGAAAATAGGATTTCAAAGCATCAAAAGCAGGGACCTGCATGCAGCTCGAACATACTGGAACCTCCACACAAGCCTTCAGCATCTTTCAATGCTACATAATTCAGGGTGAGATGGGAGCCCAAACTTTGAAATTTACTTGTTAACTATTTATTTTCTTTTCTTTTTTTTTTTTTTAAATAAGACTTGAAACATTTTTCTATTGTAGTCATTAGCAAAAGAGTAAATGAACTTCTAAATCAAAACTACATGAAATAATGACTTCTGATGAGCAAGTAAATAGAAAATGCTTGGAAATACTGTACCATTTCATTTGTAAGTTAACTAATAACACATCCTGCTTCAGATAATGCTTCATAACTCCATGAAAAACCCTGTATAAACACAGATATCAGAGATGCCTTTCTAAAAGCCATCTGCTTTTAGATTACAGAGATTTTTTGCTACATTTTCTGCAGTGTTTTGCTTTTGATGAGGCAGAGTCCTGACTCTGTTTAGCCGCTCTAAACAGCTAAACGTGTATTATACAACATACAACATGTATCTCTAAATCTTGGTGGGAGGAAGGGAGGATGCACAGCTTTCAGGACTCTCTCAAAGACCATAAGAACTAAACTATCATTCTTTTCCTCCCCCCAAAAACCCAACGAAAAAGGTGATGGTCAAATGGTCAAATGTTATGGAAATGCTCTCCATATTAAACCAGAAGAGCCAGAAAGACAATTGCTGTGAGCAGTAAGGCAAGTGTTTAAAATCAAGTTGATGTGACTTGATGTTATTAGAGGTTCTCCAGTCCAAGTAGAAATATCGAGCTTTTTATATTCAGCGACTTTGCTTTTTTTTTTTTTTTTTTTTAAACTAACACTTAAGGTTCAGATATGCAATTCATTCCCAAGACACCATACATTCAATCTGTTTTATATAGGTTGCAGAGTAGAACATTTTGTGCTTTACTATACTAAAAAGAAACTTTTTTCTGCCCCCACCAAAAAAAAAAAAAAAAAAAAAAAAAAAAAGGACAGGACTCAACATTTTCCTCAGTCCCCGCGCCGAGCGCCGCAGGGTCCGCAGCCCGGCGCTGCCCGCGGCGGGCGGAGCTCCGCGCTCGGGGGCGGTGTCTGCGGGCGCTCCGCGGGGCCCNGCCAGGCGTTCTGAGCGCCCGCCCGCCCGCCCGCCGCGCCCCGGCGTGGATGCAGCAGATCCAGGCGCCCCTGGCTCCGCGGGGGAAGGCGGCAGGTAAAGCCTTTCCCTTCCCGCCCGTCCGCACCGCATCCCCGGCCGCCCTCGCTGGGAGCCGCCGGCTCGGGGGTCTCTTGCCGAGCCGAGAGCCGGAGGCTGCAGGAGGCGAGAGTTGTGCGCAGGGAGCGAGCTCCGCGAGGCGGACCGCGGGGAACAAAGCGGGGCGGTCCAGATGCTTTTTGAGTACTTTCGGTATTTTAGTTTGCGGGGAGTGGGGAAGGGAAGAGCGGGATGGCTGGTTAAGCGCAAATATCTGTACTTAGATGTAGGGGGAAAACCTCCCTACGTATATTAATTTGCTCGTGGAATCACATTCCTATTCTCATGGTTTAGCAGGGGAAAAGATGTGTTTGTCATACAGGTAAGGTAGTGCTATAGTCAAGACTGCAAAATGGTTTCCTTGAGTACCCTCCTTAAGTGTGATGCTTGTATAGATTTTGCACTGCAATAATTTCTTATTTCTTCCCGTGTGGATTACCAGCCCCATGAAGAGCTAGGACGAGCAGCAGAAGGTCAGAGTAGCAGCCACGGTGTTTCTGTGACAAGGTGCTAGAAAGAGAGGAAAAAAAATCCTCTGTATTTAAGGCCAAATGGCAAGTTGCATCCTACATGAAGTCATTTACAGCCAAGCATTGTGCTGTTATGCCTGATGCTTCAGGCTTCCTCTTAGTGCTGGGTGATGAATAGGGAATTGAGCAAGCATATTAACCATGCATAATCAAGCAGCAAGTGTTCTTCACTGCTTGTATGGGTAGTACCTTCTGTCGCAGGATCAGCCAGTATTCCTGAGCTATCAAAAGACTTTTTCACCCTAAATTGAATAGGATGCAGCTGCTCCCTTTTTGTGTTGGTAGTAAGACAGGTTAACCTGCACTTCTGAGAGTGGCAGGGGAAGGGGAAGCCTGGCAAAACAGAGACTCAGCACTTTTCTCAGATGGTGAGAAAAGTTTAACCCAGGAGACTGCATGGAGTCAGACCAGGAACTTGTACAGTTTTTGTGCTGATTTTCAAAAGAAACTGAAGAACCAAACAGAGATTTAAAAATATGTTCCTTTAAAAAATCAAATGCAGTCTGATTAGCATACTCTTAGCACTTTGCCTTAACTTATTTCTGCCCTGTGTCTAGAATTTGTGTATTAAGCATCTCCTGCTCCCTGTGTTACTTATTGTCAGAAGAAAAGAGCCAGAAAAACAATTGCAGGGAGCAGTAAGGTAAGTGCTTAAAAGCAAAATTGTGGGACTCACATAAATTCCCATAATATTAAAGATTCTCCAGTCTGGACAGAACCATAGTACTTCTCATTTTCACTGACTTGGCTTTCTTTTTTAATTTTTTTTTTGTACTAATGAGTAGGGTTCAGGTATGTAATTAATTTCTAAGACAGCGTGCATTCGATTTGTCTTACAGAGGCTGCAGATTAACAGATGTTGTGCTTTACTGTAATAAAAAGAAGTTGAATAGATTGAATACAGTCTGACAGTCATCTCACATCCAAAAGCTCTCCTTCCAGTAGGCACCTTGGACATGCAGGGGCATAACATCTGGCTTTTAACAGTAGCCTTTTAGGGATCAATTGAGTTAATAATTACAATAGTGCTTTACCGTAAAATTAAAAATCAATTTGTGCACATGACTGTGTGCAAGGCAAGCTTCCCCTCACACCAGCAGAATTAGATTTCCTGACACAGCTCCTCCCTACCTCTGCCTTTTAGTCTAAGCACCATCAAAGCCTCGGAGCACGTGATCAGCTATGTGTGATTTAAGCGATGCTATTGAATTTTTTCCACAGGGAACAATTACTATGGAGTGACAAGTCAACCATTTTGATCTTAACAGATCCAGCTCTGTTTAGTGATGGTAACCGTAGCATACTCTGCCTAACCCAGTCTGAATATATCACTGTAGCAGTTTGCTTCTGATTTAAAAGGACACGGTTAAACCTTAAAATAGGTTCTCATTTTTGGGTAGGAATAGGAGGCTTTATAACAGAAGGACGTTGTAGACATTTCAGCTCTATGTTTGCAGTTGCTGCTGCCTGCAACAGCCCTCAAGAAGCCACTAAAATATGAGAAAAGCTCAGCAGCATGCTCTGACCACACCCCTACATTGCCATAATTCATAAACTGAGACTCTGCTTGCTGCCACATTCTTATTTCTACCTGGTCAGTTAGGACAAAGACAAAGCTGCTTTGTCCTAATGAAGCCAGTGCTACATGGCTCTTTTAATAGAGCCAATGGTCTGGGCTTCCCAAAATATATTAAAAAAGACTCCTGTGTTCCCCCAACATTGTTTATGCTAAAGGCTATTGCAAATAGAATATTTCTGCTAATTACTTGTATGTCAGCTTGGGCAATAAACAATCAATATTTTACTGATGTAGGATCCACTGCAACTTTGTGTGTCCAGTTATCATGCATTCAGCACAGTAAATTAAATCTCAAGTTGCAATTTCTTTGTGGAAATGTTTATTTTAACTTCCAAAGGAGATTGCTGAAGTCATGGAAATGTTTCCATTACACCTTAGTAAAAGTCTATTTTTTGAAAAAGCTTGCACAGAAACCCAAACCGGATATATTTTTAATGTTAGAGCCACTGTTATGATCACACTATACAGCAACACAGAAAGGGTAGGGTTTTTTTTTTTAAGGATTAAAAAATCCTTATAAGCACAATCTATACAAAAATGCTATAGTTAATAATCAGCATGCACTATAGAAAAGCAGAGACTTTTTAACTGCTGTCTTTATGAGGGAGAATGACAGGACACATACCTTTATATGGTATGGAGAATGAAAGTATTCTGTATTACCAAAACATATTTTTAATATTGTCCTCTACATATGGCTGAGATAGCTTATGTGTTTTCTACAGCTCTAAAAAGAGAAAAATAATTTTATGTATTGTATAGTGCTGATTTTCTGCTTGAATTCTAGCAATTCTTGGCATTAAACATAACTAGATTTTACTTATCCCCCAAAATGCCTGTAAATTGTTATATGATACTCCCAAGTCTACTCTTTAAAAAAGGCATTTAAATGCACACTGCAATAAACAATTATGTACTGTTTCATTTTAGAAGAAAGGGCCTGCTAACTGAAAAGAGCAATCCCAGTGACTTGCTTCAAGGAGCAAGTAATATTTTCAGTGATTTTTGAAGGCAAAGCTTTCTAACTTCTAAATATTTGATTGTAGTGTTTAAGCATTTGTTTTAAGTTCTCTACAACATTCCACAACTGAAGAAAATTGTAGCTGTACTCCAGCCATTATTGCTATAATCATGTACTTTCATGTCTCATAGGTCAAAGCCACTCTAAAATCTGGGAAAATGTTAGAGTATGGTTGAATTGTGACATTGTTGTAAAAAGAGACAATCCATAATTTGAGCTGACAGTAGAGTGCTGACAAGATTTGCAGAAATATTCACTTCCATTTTATTTTGTCTGGAACAAGTATTTTCTGAGAAATGGGCAGTTTGGAGACGGTATTAATGTAGAATTGCAATGAATACAAGATTTTCCTCCTTGAATAAGTTCTACTCAGCTTTGTTTCTAGTCCTTGGGATGGGGGCAAGAAGAGGAAACCTATGGGACAGAGAGCAAGCCCTGGACATACAGTTGTACTTATCCATTGAGAAGTCACCAGATTTTGGTGATTCCTGACTTGGTCGTGCACATACTGCCCTTTGAGGGCTCTACTCTCCGAGCCACCCAGCTTTTACTCTGAAAGGAGGCAGAATGCTGTCATACCTTAAAGAAGTGACCAGCAAACATCCTCCTGAGTCAAAGCAGGAGCAAGCAATTTCAGGAGTATAGAAAATCTTGGTGAATGTGAGGGAGACTGAGAAATCTCTCAGTCTTGAATCTTGTGCTGCAAGTTTGAGGTTTAAGAAGCATATTTAAAGAACAGCAAGCTCACTCTGTGTGAGCTGACCCCAGTCTCCTCAGTGGGAGTAAGTGCCTGGGCAGAATGCCTGCTCCTCTGTCAGTGATGATTATTCTCTCTGGCCTAATACTTGATAGTTTGCATTCTTCACTCACCTGCTGTTTCACAGGGCAGAGGTGATGGACCTGGGCTAGCACCTGTTTGCAAGAACTGCACGAAACAATTTGTTCTGTTAATTTTCAGATTTCTTTCTTTGGGTTTTTTGTTTGTTTTTTGGTTTTTTTTTGTTTTTTGAGATAGGTCTGAGGCTGCTATCAAAAAATTACACTTGGGTTTTTTTAGATTTCTTACTACTTGTCCTCAAAAAATGCAACTTGACAAAATTTGCAAATACAGAAATCTGAGATATTCCACATGAAAGACACAGGACCAAATTATTGAAAATTTCTGAAACAAACAGAATTTCCATTGGTTTCCATTTAAGATGGTTATACAGTCTTCTTTAAATTTGGAACCAAGATGTCTCAGAAATTATAAAAGAAGAGTAATCTATACACAACCAATATTCCACTCACAAGAAGTTTATCCTCTGCCTGTCCATTTAACTTTATGCCAGCATAAAAAGATTATTCTTGCTACATTTGCAGTAGAGAGTTGCTCTGGTGACATGGTTTGCTACCTTCACTTTGGAAGTGCATTAAAACTTCAGCATCACTAATACAAAGCAGGAAAACATTAAACTGGCATCCTAAAAGTACGGGAAATGATTTTTTAAGGTGCCCTTTGTTAACATTCACGCAGCATCTGTTGAAACTTGCACTTTGGACCAGTGTGTGAACTATGATGCAGCTCAACTACAGAATAAGAACAAGATTTAACAGCTCAGTTTTGAGATAATTAAAAATGCATATTCTTCAGATAATAAGAGGATTTTTACTCTAGAAATATGTTACTGGGGAACAGGTTACAGTTAAACAACATAGGCTGAGAAATTCTGATTTAAATGTGAATTGCATCAATGCTTAGACTTCTATCACTGTCTTATGGGAAAAAAACCCACAAGATGCTCTGTGAGTTGAGAGCAAACTGCAGAGAGCACATTCTGGGCTCTGTTCTGGGTAGCTGATTGCTGTCTCAAGGAGTACAGTTAAGGAAAAAGTTTAACACGGGTTTACTGTACAATGACATCCTCACCCCCACTCCCTTGTCTTCTAAAAGGCATCAACTTGAACAGCACTCTATTACTGTTACGTAATTTCAAAGTTTAACCACATACAGCTGCTTAAATCTGAAAGCTGAGATAATAAATGCAAGACAAGTATTTTCTCTGAGGTACTTAAGACTTCTGTTAACTACTGTTCCTCAAGTACAATTTATTTCAGTATTAACAATAGCAAAAATACTCTTTAAAGTGACAAGCCATATCTGCCACTCAAAAGTACACAAGCTTTAATATATTTTAAAACTGACTCAAGTAAAAGAGAGATAATAACTGGATTCCATCTGTCCCTCTTGACTATTTCCAAATGACTTAACATTGATTAACAGTTTTGCTTTAACACAGGGTTTTGGTGATTTTTTAGCTCTTTCCCACCTACACTAAAATTCAAGTACAGTAGAAGCTTTTCACTTTTAAGCAGGATGTCTTACTTCAGTCTTTTCTCTGCCAAAAGAAGAGTTAAGTGGCCATTTTATTCCTTTCACTTACTCCAAACATTGGCACAGCAATGTTGGAAAAAGGGGTAAAATTCCGTAGATTTCTCACAGGTAACTGTGTTGCAAAGAGCCTAGCAGAAAAAATCATGATCAGGAAGCTGTGAAACTTTGTTTTCTTTTTTTACTAAGGAATTACTGGCTGGAAAAGCAGAGTTTAACCCTTTCTGGGAAGAGATAATATCAAAGGAAAGTAAGCAGCAATCTCTTGAGAGGCTGTAGCTTTCTGTACAGGCTACTCCACCCTTCCCATATTGCTAAGCAGAACTGTCATTGAAAACAATGAGAAATTCTGTCTCAGTCAGAAATGACAAGTGAAAATACATCAGAATTATAATTGTGCCCTGAAACACTTCAAATATCACAGACTAGAAGAAAAAATACTCAGTTCCTGACTCCTTCATCACAGTTACCTCTGTGAAATCAGCACTGCCATAGAGATGAGAGATCAAAGATTTATAGCTTTTCCTCTAGGAGTCCTTCACTGAGCTCGAAGCTGAACTCCATTGATGACCCTCCCTGCAGAAAGAAAAGACAGGGAGGTTCTAGAAAACACAGCATGGACGGACAGGAGTCCCTCATCCAAGCTAAGGAACTGGGAGAGAAAAAATGAAGAAAGATAAGAATCTTGTTAAGTTTATGATTTCTTTGTGAACTGGCATGTGTTAGTAGATCTAGTCAGAGGATAGAGAGCAGCTGGTGTTCTCTTGTTGCCATGAGTGAGAGGAAAGAAGGATAAAATTCCTCTTGGAATCCCTTGGTGCCTCTTTGACAGAAAAAGAGAGGGAGGAAGAGTCCGTGACAATATGAACTCCTGGGCAGGTGGATACAGACACTGCTGGTGCAGGCTGGGGATGGGGATCCTTGCTGGTCCCAGAGGATGCACATAGAACCCTTTTTCCATGGTAGAGCTTTAAGCTGTTGTTACTCTGCAAGCATGGCAAGACAGAGCAAATAAAGATGACTCTAGAGTCTAGAAGCATTCCTTCATTGATTCTAGTCCTGGGAAAACTTTTCTTACTCCCACAGCAAAGCTGGAAAAATTACTGAAAAAAATCTAGTCCAGATAAGGTGCAGTGATGTAAATTACTCTATTTACTGCCAGGGTATCAGCTATATGATAAACATTCCTGTGAAAGGACAATGTACAATGGAAATGAGGCACAAGGAGTTGGCTACCACAGCCTGGTAAACCTAATTCCAGTGTATATTGCTGTAAACAAATGGGACTATCTTGGATAAAAGGGGATTTTTATTCACCGTGAGAAGGACTTACTTGCCATTTCACCTTCCTTGTTAAACTATTAACTTCCAAATAACATGAGTGACAGAAGTAGATATTTGCAACTTTTTAAAAAACAGTTTCCTGATAATTTCTCAGAACCTCAGCTTTAGCCCAGTATCCTTTATGTCTTCCAAAGCAAAACACAATGTAGCCAAGGGACATAGGGTGAAACAGTACAGGCACAGCACAGCTAAATCTTTCATGAACACAGACACATTTGTTGAAAGTGATGCATAGCACACAGGCTGCTGCTGCACATACCTAATTGCAATAGTCCTGCAAGAAAAGGCTATGGAACAAAGAATCAATGCAGAGGTACAGAACCCTACCCTACTGGACCACTAGGTCAGCGCAAAGTAAGTGTTCTTTCTGAATGCTGACTCTTTGGAGTTTCCAAGACAATCCTCACAAGAAACTTACTGAAAATATGTGATGTTCATCTTGGCCAGCTGATACAATGAATTGCTTTCAGTATTTCCCAATGGCAGGGTCCTTCAAGTCTAGCTTATACATTAACCTTGCAGATTTTACACATTAAACTTTAGTCAGCTAAGCCCAGTCCTAAAAGAAAGAACGAAAGAAAAACCCCCGCAATGTAGGTTTCATTCAGGTCTCTTACTTTCATCATGTCCTAATGTTTTAACTCTTACTTCTCACACTGTTTTTTCTTGCACAAAGTTTCAAATGTCACACCTAAGAGGAGGAAAAGGATTTTTGGTTTGTTTAGTTATTGTAAATAAGTACATCCATTATGTCCATTCACTCCTTCACCTGGTGTCTGCCAGCAGCTACCTGCAATTCTTCAAAAGGGCAGCCTTTATAGCACAGCCACAAAGAAAGTTTTCCTCCATGCAATCTCAGTTTCAAATTAATGTATTTCCTTCCCATAGAAACTAGGAAAATCCTGACAGATGGAAGAACCATAAACAGCTTCAGTCCTGGAATGGCTGCATATTAACTCTATGTCAGGCAGAGATTACAGCTCTAATTTCATAATCTGCCTCTGAAGGGCTACTTCTGACAATACTGCAAGGCCCAGCTCCAGATTTCTCCATTCAGAACTTCCCTATAGAGTCTCTATATCTGTGCCACAACACAGTCATTTTTACAAAATATGAAAAGTCCCTTAATTCAGTTTCTTATTGAACACATTATAGGTAAATGGAACGGCATGCCATGCCCAGTTTTAAAAAGTATGAAAAAATATTAATAAACCCTACACAGTGATGTTTCTATTACTTTAGGGTGTTGCGATGAGCATTTCTTGCCAACTGGGTGTGACTTGCTCACACAGTTCTGATAAAATGTAAATCTACTTAATTATAATACAATGTAAAAACTATGATGAAACTAAAGTCATGATGGAAAGATTTTTATTAGCCTAATATAAAAATTAAGTTTTTATTCACTTCACACTTCCTTAACTATATTGGTGGAAATTCCAACTGGTGTGTTAGCAGGAATTCTCTTGGGTAACTGAGATTATTGAAAGCATAAAATCTTGAAATCTTGTGAGGCCTAACTTTTTTTTTTTTTTTTTTAAGAGAGAATTAATTGAGATTCCTTTTAGTTAATAGCATGCTAAGTAGTAGCTGGCTCCTTCTAGCCTAGCATGTAAGTGGATTTTGTCTGCTCTTAAAATACCCTTCCAATCATATTCTGATGAATAGTCTTATTCTTCTGAAGCCAGTTTGCATATTATTTGAAGCAGAGTAAATTATCATAGGTGGTGTGTTCACCTAACAACAATGACATTCCTAAATGTTCACAGGATAATGCTTGGTTTGAACCCAGACTGCAGAGTATATCCTGGTAACAAGAAGGGAAGATAAGTTGTAGCTCACCAGTTCCCGCTGCAGCTTCCTTGGATTTGGATACTTGCTCTTCTTAGCATAAGACATCTGTAGCTTCACTTAATGAGAGAAAAAGTGTATTAGCTACTAGTTCTCTGTTGAAGATTTCTGGACAGTTTCAAATTTCTTTGCCTCTGCTGGTTATATTTAATCATAAGACTTGCCATGATCACACCTGAGTACCTCACTTAACAGGGCTTTGGAGACAATCTCTGCTGTCACCTTCCTACTGGAAGTCACATTCTGGAGTTAGGGAGTTGATTTGCCTGAGACAAAGACAGGAAAGAAATTAATTTACTCTCACTCTCTTCTATGCTGCTGTCTTTCTGGACTGTTTTCACTCTCTGTGCACAAATGAAAAAAGGCCTGAGCAGTGGCAGAAAAACACTGTGTAACTTAGTAAAACTTTTCTGTACTACCGGAATTATTTATTACACTGGCATAAATTCTGTTACCAGTATAGGAATATAGCTTTAGCTTTCTAGCCCAGAAGGGATGAATGTATTATGAACACACTTCTACCAGCATAAGAGCATCACACTGTGAGAAGACCTGTTTCAGTGGCAATGTTTAGTTTGGAAGCAAACCTTTCTCAGATGGGCGGTCCCTCACGAGAGGCAATAAATGTCAGTTGAAATTTATCCTGGAGGTCATAAGTATAGTAGGGAAACAAAATCCATCTTACGAATTATTAGCTACAACTGTAAGCACACTCAGTTTTCTTTATCATTAAGAAACACTAAGTGTGGAAGAAATCCAGAAGATTACAAGCAGTGACATCTAACATGCAAATCAACGGGGAGTTTTAATCTTCTGGGCATTCTTTATTGTGGACAGCTGCCAGCTGCAGATGCTTGGCTGACTAACTGGCACTAGGAATAAACAATATTTGAGTTTCTCCAGGAAAGGAGCAGAAGGTCTGAGAAAGGATTATCAATATAAATTAAAAAGAAGAAAAGCTGGTATGTCTCTACTGAAATTATAATCTGTATGGTTCATTTCTACAACTGAAAATTGCACCTAACCCAAGTAGCTGTTCATAAAGCTCTCAACACTATCTAACTGAATCCTAGCTATTAGAAGATATAAAGCAAGTACAGTGTACAAAAATAAACCAAACTACCACTATAATAAGGAATACTATACTCTCAGGGCTTCATAAAGCAATTTTGCATCCAGGCCTGACTGGCTTACAAGCAAATAGAATTTTTCATCAAAAAGATAGCTAGATTGTTTTGCAATATGCCAGCCCCTGAGCTACAAGACAATCTATCCTATCTGTAACACTGATACCACCACAAAGAAGTTATTTTCTAACTTATGGACAAAAGATAACAATCTTACACTTCTCAGGAGCTATTACCTGACTCTTGTAATATCTGAAAGTACTTAGATGCTTCTTGCAGTGATTGTAGGGTTACTGTGCCACAACAAACAGAAGTGGATTAGGCCTTCCTTGCACTCAGAGATGCAATCCCCAGATAGAACTCAGGGACAAGTTGTCAAATTGAAGAAAATCACTCTAAAATTTACAGGAAAAGGAATGAAGTGATAGACAAACAACTTGCAAAGGAACCTGTAAAAAGGAGGATGCAGAAGAAAGCAACGATTAAGAGCCAAGGATGGGATAGAGAGGATTGAAATATAGGATATTTGTGCAGCATGATATGCTGTGCAGCAACAATTGCTTTAAAAGCTTCTGAATAAAAAATTAACAGCTGATGGCATACTTGCTAGGACTTTCATCTAGTCTGAGAAGGAGAGCTGTTAAGATAGTGAGTGAGCCAGCAAGACAGATGGCTGGTGAAGGAACTGACACTGCAAGAGCTGGAACATTCAGTAGAGAGGAAAAACAACAGCTATACCCATGGAGGGACTGCTGCCAAGCACGTAAGTGAAGTGAGCAGAATCACACAATTTCAAGTTTCTATAAAAATGTCGATGATGTGCTGAATTGCAGGCAATGCATAGGGCCCCGAACTGACAGTTACACATCAGTGCAGAAGCAAATAGACAAAGGAATAATTAAAAGGTCATTACCTGAAAAAGCAGCAGCAAAGAGCTCAGAGATGTGAAATTATACAAGTGAGTAAAAAGAGATTTTACAAGTGAGGAAATGCTCAATAGGCATAAGCACTGAAGAGATAAATATATCACCTAGAATTCATTTGCAAAAGCTACCTCTTGTATTCAATATGAAAAACAGTGTCAGAAGCTAAGGATTATGACATCACCTCACCCTTCCTCCTCAATTTAAATCTGTTTACTAAGAATAAAATAGTTTCCACAAAGCTTGCATTTCTCCCAGCCACAGATTTACTATCAGTAACATTCCAGACATTCATAACAGTCAACTCCAACAGCTGCATCTTGAAACCCACTAAATATTTGCAGTCAAGTTTCCACATACTTTCAAATATTTTTTGTACAATCCACTTCTCTTTACACTGGCAAAAAAAATCCCTGAAAAATCAGACCATAATATACTGTCGAAAACTGAATGAATTAAATGCACAGGGTTTAGGGGTTGTAGGAAGAACAAGTTTGAGAACTGAACAGCTTTGCATGCACAAGGAGGTGTCGTGAGGTGTCATGAAAATAGATGTTGAATTTTGATACCATCATGAGGAGAAATAGTTCTGACAAAAAAGGAGGTTTAGAACAATACCCCAAATGAGCACCTTATTTAAAAAAAATAGTTTCTACATTGACTTTCAGTTAGCCAAGTTACTCTTCCCTATTACTTTTCCAGCCCATTACTGCTGCCAGTCATTGAGAACAAGAGGAAAGGTGCATCCTTGAAGACTGCATCCTTCTTTTGAGTTCTGTGATGGTGTTTATTTAGCATTACCACACAGACATACACTGAAGTACACATTGTTTTCATTAATCATGCATGGTATAATGAGTGTTTAAGCTGTACAGTTCAAGAAAAACAGCTCATTGCTGAAGACAGACCTCCAGAAATTTTTTAAGCATTGATGAGTCTATTACGACTACTGCAATAGAAAAATGACTATGGCATAGACAAGCAGAATATTAAAAATCATGTCAAATTTCATACAGAATATGATTATCTTTCTGGTATTTGGGAAATTAGATTACTTTTCAAGATGCGGAAAGATTTTAATATAGAGGCCAGGCAAACTAATTAAATAAACAGTATGGGATGGCTCCAAAACATTATAGATCACACATTAATGCAAAAAGCCAACATAATTATGAAGAACTCAAGTCAGGCATCAATAAATGTAGTAGGGCTTATCCATTGTTACCAGTTAGGGCACCTTTTCCCTGGTTTAAGAACTTTATTGTTAAAAAGTTTGTTGCGTACCATTATTAAGATACAGGTAAGGTGGAAGGGAGGCTTTTCCTCAAGAGGGCAGCGACACTTTTATTTTGAGGCCAACGTTACATATCTCCGAACAAGTATAGGTGATTGAGGTGAATAACCCACAGATTACACTTCATCTAGAGGAGAACAGAGCGAAGGTTTCACCCTTCATCAGAGCACCTGACTCCCGGGAACAGGAGAATCTCTGACCAAATCCCCTGAGCCACCGCCGCCTCACCGCCCTGGGGGCGCCCGCCCTCACACCGGGGCCCGCCCTCACACCGAGGCCACGCCCTCACACCGGGGCCCCGCACTCACACCGGGACCTCGCCCTCGTACCGAGGCCCNCCGCCGCTGGGCAGCCAATCAGCGCGCGCGGCGGGAAAGCGGCGGCGGCGCGTGCGGGAGCGCAGTGCGCGGCTTCCTCGGGGCAGGCCCGGAGCCTCCGCAGCCGGTGCCCGCCGTGGCGCCGCTCCGCTCGCTGTGTCACGGCCGTGCAGAAGGAGAGAGAATGAGGGAAAAGAAGCGAGGAAAAGCCTGGAGGGGCGCAGGAATAGCAGCAGCTGAGAGAGGCCGGTGGGCGGGAGGCGCGGCCGCCATGTCGGGATATTGTGCGTCATCTCGGAGCGGGACTGATGCTTCTAGAGCTCTTGGTTCATTTTCTCCAGCGTTGTCGTTGGAAATTAACCCTCCTGAAGTTGCTTAACAGCATGAAGCAAAAAGGTGTTTCAATGGCAGTAGCTTTATTAAGTTAATAAATGTTCTATTAAGCATTTTGTTATTAAATAAGCATTGTTTTAATAGCTAAGTTTTTTCTGTCGGTGTGCAGATCCTTCCCCAGGCTGTACCGAGCTGAAATCAAAGCCTGGTTGCAGTTTCTTTTGAAGGGAGATGCCAGGTGAGGCTCAGGGCAGATGTGCCCATTTTCAGGGCATCTCACAAGAGACCAGCCCAGCACACAGAACGGGGTGATAGACAAGAACAACAACAAATGATAACCAAGTCTTGCGGGACAATGTCTTTCCTCTGAAATTACTAAGAAATGATGGAAGCACAGGAACTACATGGATCTGCCATATTCTCCCTCTTAAGTGAGTGAACCTGTAAATTGGGTAAGCACTCTTAATCCTCGAGGGTAGCCTGGGGTGACTCTTCTGTAAGCCGCCATCAGATTTTATTGAGGCTTTAGGATCTTGGGATCAAATTGATTAGCTATTCTGTGTTGTGTTTGCTCAAGGGACAGGAAGGAAACATTAAATTACGCCCACCTGAGGTTACTTGCTAATGAATAATGTAATTATACACCAGGGTATTAGAAGGGTTTTACATTTAGTCCCTTATGGTTTTGTTTTCTCTTAAGAATCATCTATGTTTAGATAAGCTAGAATTAACATTGCCTCTTTGAAAAGTCTGTATTTATGGCCACAGTAAAAATAGTTTTTGTTAGGAAAATAACATGTTTAAATTATCAGGGCAGGTGGCAGAAGTAAAAAGCCAAGCACTTCATGCATATGTTTGAAAGGCAAGAGTTCCTTAACAGATGCATGGAGGCTTCTCATAGCTCTGATCACAGCAGAAAAATGATGGTTCTTCTTCTATGTGGCAGTTCAGGGAACTGATGGAAAGTGACTTTCTAGTGTAATAACTACATGAATTGGCCAAAACTGTCACTTCAGTTTTACATTTGAACACAGAAGCATAAACAACTACTACACTGCTAAATTCTAATATCCTCAAATAAACTCCAGTAACAGAACAACTTTTGTTTGTGTCTTTGGGACAAAGCATTGTGCTGAAGGCAGAGTTTTGTCCTTGGTATTTCATATTGAAGTTCAAAGCTGTGAAAGCTTTAAAATGTGTCATTCAATCTCATTTTGCACAACACTTCCTTTTTGGAAGTGAATTCTGGGGTGTGTGTTAAAGCTAAGTGATACCATTCTAGCCCACGTAAATAGCAACTGGTTACGTTCTCTTTCACAACTGTACAAATTTACAGTTGGATGAATATTCTGGTTTTGTCTTTTTTTCCTATGGTGTGTAAACTGGGATAATTTGCAGACAATGAACCTGATTTACTTACAGGAAAAGTAAGGTGTGAGGGATTGCTACATTTTCCTTCAGGCCAGCTCATTGTTCTGGCTCTTATTTACTGTCTCCAGCAACACCTCAGGCTGGTATCAGTGAGGAATTGGCAAAAGATGTGCTCAGTGCTGGCTCAGAAAGACTAATATATAAATAAAAAAGAGGCTAAACCCAAAAGTGGATGGTGCCAGTAAATGTAGTAGTAGTAGTAGTAAGCTTTGTGATTTCGAATAGATTTATACAGTAGATTTCCTCTGTCTGTTCTAGGTTGCCTCTTGCCTTGTTCCTCCCTGGTAGAAAAACAGTCAGGATTCCCTTTAGTGACTGCAGTGTTGGTTTTGAACATATGAAAGTGGATTTTTAAGAGCTTGGAGCCGGGTTTTCAAGTACTTGGCATCTATAATTGGGGCAGATTTTCAAACGAGGTTAGCACTGACTGTTCTGGGCCCTTGTGAAGATTTGTCCATTTTGATTTTGTGCCTAACTGAACTGATTTGTTGAAAATCTGGTCTCTGTAGCTAAGCATGACATTCTTAGAATGCTGTGAGGGCAGTAATAACACTTCCAAGGGAAAAAAAAAGCTGTACAGCACTCCCCACTCAGTTCAGTACCCCAAAACTGCCACCCAGAGCACAGGGTATGAGTAAGGCAGGGTTATATGTTGGTATCTGCTGCCAAAGAGTTTTCGAGGATTTCACAGTGAAAACAAGTGAGGTTTTGCTACTTCTGTTCTGGATGCGTTTATTTAAAGTAAAAGCTGCTGTGAAAGGAAGCTATAAATGCTAGTTATAAGAGTGCAAAAATGTCCTAAGTGTTTGGCAAGCCACAAGAGGAAAACGCTTTAATTAAAAGTTACTGTAGCTGTTGCTAATAATATTGTGAGTTCTGAGATAACTGCTTCTAGAGTTGTGCTGCCTTCTGACCTGGGGCCTGGAGTAAACATTTTGATTGTCTATCACTGTGATCAGTGGTGTAAATCCTACTGAATTTGATTTAGTGGTGTTGAGTCCTATGTTAAAATAGTAGCAGTATGAACAAAATGAATGTTTTGTGTTGGAAAAGAATTATTTAAATCAGCCATTGGCCATCTTTTTTACTGGCAGAGCTCTGTTACAGCGTGGTAATATTGATTTATGTGGTCTTTCTGGCTAGTTATGTCACTTACTATTGCAGATTATTGTAGAAGATTTCTATTTCTGTTTTCGAATAATTCCTTTTAGTTGAAATTAATTTAGTGTCTCTTCCTGCAATGTTTTGGCCATGTCTTTGGTCTCTTAATCACTATGTCTGAAGAATGAATTATTAATTCTTGCAGCTGAAGAAACAAACCAATAATTTTCTGTGGCCTTTGGAGGGGAAAAGAGAAAACAAACCAAAACAGAGCTTTATTTTCGCACACACTGTACTACTTTTGTGTTGTGCTTGCACAGTTGAAATAAGGATTTTCAATAATCCAGGATAAGCAGACAATAATACTGTAATTTTCATGTAGGAAGGATGGGATACCTGTCTACATGCTAGGGCTGCATTTATAGAATAGCTGAGTAAACCTCTGATAAACAAATGAAAATAAACTGAAAATGACTACATTTGAGTTGATAACTCTCAGAGCAGTAACAGTCAGAGACATTCACTTCGAGGTGATAAGGGAAAAGAGATGAGCTGTTGTTGAGATACCTGCTTTACAAGCCTTTCATAAAATTGAACTGGAGATTAAGGCATCATGCTATTTCTAGCTTGCCTGTGCTAGCTGGAGTGAACTTCAGCCTTTAAAAAAATTAATAAATTAGAATAAGATGGTGACTGCAGGGATTGAAAAAACTTGCATGAAGGGAAGCACCCGTAAACACTGACTGCTCTGTGAGGTCCAGGTACAATCCTATTTTGCTTCCATTTTGTCTGTGTGGTTGAATGGAGGCTGTATTTTGTTACTTAACTGTCAAGTTGTGTCATTTTTCTGCTTTGTTGGTGTCAATTGCAAGTAAGTTTGATATTAAAGGTTTTGACCAGGCTTTGAGAAGTGTTCCTGTGTTCCTTGTTAGCCATGGGCACAAAGTTCTGGAGTTTGTCCTTGTACTGTTGCAGATGTACACACTAATGAACACATGTAATGGGTCTTCTGCAGTCAGTGTGCCACTTAGATTCTATATTTACTGGTATCAGTTCCATGTAGCAATTGCTAATATTTCATCTCGTTGTTTGTTTATTTTTTAGAAGTAGAAGTCGTACACTGAAATGGCAAAGCAGAGCCTGTCCTACTCTGTAGTTCCCAAAGCTATTTTGCCAGGCACATGACTGCATCTCTCTTTTGTGGCATGTACTTCGGGGTCACAGTGATAGATAAACAGCTTGGGAAAGGGTACGTTTTAAAAAAAATTTGCTTTACTAATGATTTAGTATCCTCAGTTTTCATGTTGAAGAGATCTCCAGGCTAAAGGAGTCTCACGGCAGTCATGAGCCTCATTTTGGACAAAGAATATTTGATGTGCTTAGGATAAGTCTGAGCATCCTTTTGCCACACTTTTGGAGTGGTTGGATAACTTAGCTCTGTTTTACCTCTGCATCCCTTGAATGTCCTTCTGCAAATGAAAATTTAATTTGGTGAGGTTAATACACTGAATTTGATTCAGCTTGCTCCTCTCTGACTTTTTGAGCCCATTATGGCATCATTACTCTCCAATTACAGGCATGAAGGTGAGAAGTGACCTAGTAGTGAAGGGTACACACGCAGAATGGTGTAGTGAGAATTTTATGTGAGGCAAAAGGGGAAAAAATATCTACTACACTGATACCTGCCAAAAAGACTCTCATAAGTGACTACTTTGTAAGAGTCCCCAAGAAGAGCTTGTGCTGTTGCTGGCATGTGTCTTGGGTGCAGAGATCTACAATTTCTATAGTTTTATCTACTGCATAGCAGTTGTACAGAAACAAGGTCAAGTAGTTTGTTATCTTTATTTAACTTGTGAGAGTAATGCCTAAGCTACAGTTTACAATAATTTAATATGGAATGAAATTTTTGCTTTAGTGCTTAATGTTCTTTCAATTTCAAAAAGAAAAAAAACCAAAACCTTGGTGTAAAATGTACTCTAGAAAATACAGATATTTACTAGCATTTTTATTTAATTAATTTAATTGCATTCTGTGGTTTAAGATATTAAAAACTTTGTCTGCCTTTCCAAAATGTCCTTTCTCTTGTGTGAGTAGAATTCTGTGAGAGTAACTATTATGAGCTCCTACAGGATACATTTTTAGAAAAACTGCGCCTGCTGTAGGATCACCTTATTGAGAGTGTTCTGAATATGCTGCAGTAAACAGAAGGCTTGAGAGGAAGCAGCAGGATAATAAGTGTCAATCGAGGCAGAGTCCATGAAAGTTACGTTGTATTGAATGTCCTTGTACATTGTATTGAAGTTTAAAACTACTTCGAATGGATGAGTATTCTCATTCTCAAGGAAGAACAGGCCCCCAGAGCTAGTGGCCAGAGAAAATGGAATAAACCTGAGCAGCAAGCGAACAACTTCTGGTACAGCACAAAGTGAAATCTAAGCAAACTGATGGAAGCAGAGGCAAAAGCTGCACATTCTTTTTGGAGGATATATCTGAAAGTTGAGGTCTTCTGACAGAGGAAGGGATCCACTGGAATATAAATAGTAAAGCAGAGTAGCAAGTGATAGTGAGTTGCATTTAGATTCTCTTTTTACCCTTTGACCAATTTATCTGTAAGTAGTCACATAAAGATACCAAAGTAATCAGCTGCAGTGTGGTGTGCTGTGGTGCTGTAGTACTTTGGGGATGCAGACCCATGCTCACTTTCAAGATGGTGAAAATCAGAGCTGCTACACAGTTTTTTAGCTGCATCAATTCCTTGGTTTAGTTAACTGCAGGGCTGCTTGAGGTGCCAGTGACAAGTGCAAGAAGTACCATGCAAACCCATATAGCAGGCAGAAAAAAGTGCAAACCAATCCTTTCTGGTAAAGGGTCACAGTGGCCAAGTCAAAAGTTCTGTTAACAGATGAAAAATGGTCTTTCACATAGTTTAGCTACTTCTTGCCATTTGGAATATTTTATTAAATTATTAAATGTCATCTTGCATTTAAGTTTGTCCAGCTTTCTGCTCTGGTTTGCTTTCTGGAAAAAATCACTGAAGTTTTCTAGGTGCTATGGAGACAGTGCTGATGTCAGAAATGTTTTCAGTGGGGGCCTGCAAAAGGGAACCAGATGGCTGCAGTTACTGGTGAGCATGGCTGGCTGCTGGTGCATAACCGAGCAGGGCAGTGCAGAACTGCTGAGCTGGCTGGGCCTGGGCTGAGTCAGACTGGCAGCAGGGTGCAAGGGGCTGCGGAGGGGCAGGGGCTGTGGNCACAGGCACAGCCACACCTCATGGCTGCCCTGGCTCCAAGGCGTGCCAGCTCAGGTGCCTCTCATTTGCAGCTCTGGGCCACGTTACACTGCCTCTTCAACTGGTGTTTGTTTCTGTCCCAGGAAATTGTGAGGTATCTTTCAACTTATGTTGCCTTGACCTTTATAGACCTTTATTTTTTAGGTGACTTCTCAGCTCATGGGGCCTTTATGAGACCTGATTACCAGGAGTGAAGGGACAGTATAGGTGTAGATCAAAGTGCCTCTATTAGTGAAATAAATTCTTGGGTTTTTTAAAGTATTGAACTCTTGGGTGATGTTAAATGCTGTTGCCTTAAAAAACTTACCACAGTATCTTTCACTGAACTGGAGGAAAACCAGAAACAGCACCACCAAAAAAGCTTTCCAAATTCCAGACTGCTCCCACTCTGAGAAGAACCTCCTCTTCTGTGAACCTTGAATCCAATTTTGTGCAGGTGACATCGATGTGGAGCTGTGCTGCTCAGGTCATTGCCTTGGCTCTGGAGTCAGCCACGCTGCATGGTTCTCCTGCCTGCCTCTTAAGCACACAAGTGGGATCTTGGCAGCTGCTTAGCTGTGGTCTGCTCCGCTTATCTACTGTGTCATTTGCTTTCAGTTTTTATTCTGAAGTACAGATGAGGAAAGAGTCTTCCTGGTTGATTTACTGAGCTTTCTAACAAGCCTCTTTTGTTTTACCTTTCCTTGTGTTTAGAAGAAACTGCTTCTAAATATTTCTTGGGGTCGCCTTTCTTCCTCTCAAGTCCATCCCTTTGAAACTTATTTGCTGTGATACCTGTAAAGACTTTACAGTGATTAAACAGTGCTTATCATGATGTTCACTTGTATTTTCCAGTGACTCAGTTCAGTTGTCTAAAAATAAAAAGAAATATTCTGTAAACTCTTCAGAACAGAGACTGGCTTTTTGTACAAGTGTTTAACACAGCAGGGCCCAGAAATCCAGGCAAGGGCCTATAATAACACCTCAAGAGAGAGGAAAAAATGTTTCTAGGTATGAATTATTTTTTCATAAGAAGGTAAGTGTGGAGTGCCTTAAGGGATAATTTCTTCATAGTGAAATGTGCATTAATTCTAAGAATATGCAATGATTTTTAATCAGGCTGACATGTCTACAATGGAAAAATCAAGATTTTTTTTATCAATGGTATTTAGGACAGCAGTAGCATTTATGAGAGCTAGAATGGTCTATGTGCCAAAATGATTCTACTGGAAAGCTACAATTATTCTGTATACTTCAAAATCCAGAATTCAAGATGAGAAGAGGCTGAGAATTTCTGCACTTGATTGGCTCAGGCTGAAAGCTAGAGAAAAAGCAGTTTGCCTTTTATGCATTCTGTCAGCTACAACAATGCTAACCAAAGAAAGTGTCATCTCCCTAGAGTCTCTTTTCAGACAAATGTGCCATAGGGCAATAATGAATCTTAAAAGAAATTCATGATGGGAAAAAGCAGTGTTTTGCATATAAATGTTTCTAATGGAGCTATGAGAATCAGTCTTTTGCTATATTACTTTGAAAAATACCATGTGAATCCTTGTAGCTTTAGTAATTCAAGACAAGAAAGGTGTTATTTATTTTTATTTGTGTTATGTTCCTCGTAAAATATTAAATAATCCTTTGGCCCAAAGTACTATTAACTCTTTGAGACTGTACAGAAATATTATTTGTAAGTTCAAAAGCTTAAGTTGCTAATGGGTGACTCACATAAGCTGTGATCAGCAGAGAACAATTCCTACTGATCTCCTAGTTGGGAGTACTACAGATAAATAATCAAAATTTGTAAGGAAATATATTTTTCCAGTATTGTTGACTTGATGAATTTTTAAGAACAAAGTTATACTTTAAAGCCCCAAATAAGTCACATAGATTTTGAAAATTTTTCTCTTCGTATCATCTGTCATTATTATCTTTAGGGCCTACACAGCACAGACTTCAGCTCATCTCTTTAGCCATGGGGAGTAAACTCCCTGACTGACTATATTTTATTCAAAAGAATTAAAATCCCTGTAATTTTCTGGAACTTTACAAGAAAAAAATCCCACCTCAAACCACGTTAGGTGTTGTTAATCAAAAGTCAATTAGATCAACATTAAATTAAAAAGAATGTTAGACTCTTTTTTTCTGTATTGCATGGGAAATCGATGACTGTTCTGCTTGTCCATCTTCCTGCCACAGCCTTCCCAAACTCTGCCCACAGAGTGTGTCATCAGGAAAATGCAACTGTGCTGAGATTCCACTGCCACATGATTGAAACAGATTTTGACACTTCTTGGAAATTTCACCAGCACATATACAGGCTGTGCATAGATTTTTTTGGACCAAGAAAATATTTACCTGTTTGTACAAGTTTTTCCATATTCAGCTTTTGCAAAATGCTACTTCTAATATTTCTCTTTAGTAAAGCAGAAAAAAAATGGTAAGGTACACATAGGTGTTCTTGTTTGTTCCTCCTCCTTGCAGAGCGCATCTCCAGGGAATGACTATTTCAGGATGATCTGACTGCAAAAATCTGTGTTCCGTTAAGACTTTGGTAGAAGCAGCAATCCAGCCTATTTAGCAAACAGAAACTTTATCCCACGGTCTTGTCATTCTGTTCCAGTGGTGTTGCCTGAATTAGTTATGATAAAATAAAGGGGTTTTGAGTCCTAATAAGTGGTCATAATGTCAATAGGTACTTTTCTGTGGTTCTGGAAAATATTGACAGCAAGTAGTTTCATTTTTTCTTGGGTGTAACTCTGACCTGGTTGCATTGTACATAATAGGTATTTTCCCCAGTTACAGTTTTTTCACTGGAAATAAACTTCTAAAATTTAAGTCACTCAGATGTCCCTGGCACTTCTTGCAACAGGGAGGGAATGAGAAACATAGAAGACAAGCCCTAGTTGCTTACTGTTGTGTTTTTCTTTGCTATTAGGAAGTACTGTAGCGATGGCTGTGTGTTTCTGAGGCTTTTATGCAGTGATTCTCTTTTCCTGACATAGCTGGGCTCCAGTGGGGACTGCAAATATTTTTGGCTGAAGACAGAGCCAGTTACCATGTGGCTTGTGCTGGTCAGTGCTTATTTCGTATCTTATTCAGTATCTGGTTACAGGCCAGAAAAATAGTGTAGAATCTTTTGGGATGATAGTACTGATTTAGAACTATGAAGACTCTGATTTCAAGGTTTAATGCAAGTCTGAAACTGGAGGAATTGCACCTGGTGGATAAGATGCGCAGCTGGTTCTGAGTTACTGAAGTATGCGGGCATTATTTGCTTTGCCATATGCAACTTGTTTATCACAGATCTGTGTGATATCCAAAATAGAGTTTATTTTAACTAGTTTTTTCTCTCCTGGACTATTTTGATGATTTCTTTCATACAAAGTTTTAAATATAGGAAACAATAAATTAATGTCTGACCTAAATCTGCCTTTAGCTTTTGAAGTCAAGTAGTCAGCCAATAAAAATCTGCCAAGAAGCAGGTATTGCACTCCAACTTTCAGAACCAGAGGAATTTGCAAAGGGTTAAAGGTTGAAAATACTAAAAAAAGGTTGCTAGACTGTCTTTGTGGACTAAAGATTATGGTGTTTGAAAAGTCTGTGAAACTACTCTTTGTATGATGAATCTTTTATGGTTTTCTCAGAAACATTGTGAGAGAATAGCAAACACTCTAGAGAAGGGGAAGAGAATATATGGGAGAATAAGACATGTTCAGTTTGTAATAGAGATTATTTTTTGTTCCCGAGTATTAGAAATCCACTTATAACTGTATCGAAGTGTACCAATATTTCACAGGTCTGAATTTTTGCCCATTAATAACTACCAATGTATTCTTCATTCTTTAGTGCTAGGCACTGAAAAATAAAAAGATACAGACAACATTACAATCGTCCTTATTGATTGTGATATCTTCAGTGTTTTGTTTTAGAGTCAGAAATGCAAGGGTTTTCATGTGTCACATCACCAGAGGAATACTTTTCCTTAGCATGTTTTACCTTTTCTCACTTTAATAGTGACATTTCAGAGAACTGGGAGATTTATAGGTAATGTTCAATCTCTACAGAAAAGTACAATTTACATGAGTTTTCTATTTCTAATCCCCATTTGAGATAGCATTCTGTGTAACATGCTTTCTTTTCCTTAGTAAATCCTGTTTGAAAGAATTGGCTTGTTTCAGAAATTAGTTCTGCTCCATTGTTAACTTCACAATTCTTCATTTCCCTTTGCTGTAAATCTGAGTTCTGAAAAAAATCTGTTGTGTTTCAGACAAAGGCAATTTTTGTTTTAACCTTCTGTATATGGAACATCATTCATACTATTACTCCTTGTTATAAAAAAAAAGTTGAAATTTGACTTTTAATTAGTTTTAGGGGAGTGAAATTTATTTAATTTAGACTGCTTTTGTGTGAAACTGTGGTTCTTCAAAAACACGGAAGAGGCTTAATGTACTCATTGTAAGATTTAGGGACTGGGAAATCTGGATTCTTTTCCTGATGTTCCTTCTTATTTTCTCTGTGTGTCCAGTGGAAATCTTGCTTCCTTCTGCCTTTAGAAATGCTTACAAATTATCCCTGAAAAAATATGCTAATTTATAGATGATAGGCAGTGCACACAGTGTTTAGCTTTGGGTTTAGGCATTTTAATTCTGTGAGGCCTTGTGCTGTCCTCCTATAGGAAAACTCTTGTCTTTGAATATTCTTAACTGCCAGTACATTCTGATAATACAAAGATGTTCTTTAGATACCCTGGTGTTTTTCTATTCATGGTTGTGTTTTTCTACAGTTTAATTAGGGCTGAATTTTTAAACTGGCGTGGATTTATCAGTGCAAGTGACCTTTTCTGCCAGTATCTTCCAGAGGACAAGGCCAAAGAAACAGGTGTTCTGCAGGAAGTTCCACAGAGAATAACTCAAATTAGTTTCAAAGGCCAAGTGAAACTTAGAGGTTACATTTCTGTGAGGAGCAGTCAGCTTGTGCAGCTTTGTGCAGCTACAGCATAAAACTCTCGTGTGCACAGCACCTCAGCTAATCCTCTGCAGCTTTTTTGGCTTTTTTTTTCAGTTTTCAGTGGAAAGACAAGGGCACTTCTGTGAGAAGTGCATTTCAACTTTGTACATCTGAGTAAAAATAGTTGCTTTACAGAGGTCAGAGCAGTCTGCCCCGCTATGCCCAGAACGTTTCTTGGATATATTTGAAAGCAAAGAAGAGCACCACACTTTGGCTGTGTCTTTTGTTACTTTGGATAATGTTTAAATTCAGTATGCTCAAATGTAGAACAGTTTTGTTTGGAACAGGATTTGTCCACACCTAATTGCTTGTAAGAGATGCAGTTGCTAATTCACAGCACAGCTGAGTGACTGCCAGCTCCTCGCAGGGACTGGTGGCACCAGCAAGACATGCTTAATTAATCACATGCACTTTCTATTCCTTTCATTTGAAAAGGGGAGCAGTCTGTATCTACTGTCTATATTATTCCTTCTTGGTATCAGATGGATGTTGATGCGTTGTTAACCCTAATGCTTGTGCTAAAGGCAACAGTTAATATAAATAATCAGAAGTGAAAGAAAATCTGAAGAAACAACATATCCAAGGAAAGAGGGCATTATAGTATTACTTAAAAACTAAAGCAGTCGTCTGATACAAATAAAAGTTGCAGGTTACAAAAGGTTACTCCTGCCTTCTGCCTTGTTTGCTCAGGAGAACTGTAATAGGAAGTGTAAAATATTATGGAAATCAGTGTTTTTTCAGTCCTTAAAGACCACTGAATTATGAATAGCAAGCTTTTGTGGTATGATGGTAAGGAATAATTAGTTTGCCATTACCATGTGTTTCTTTAGCCTTAATCCAAGAGAAAGTAAACCAACTTCATATATAACCCAGTTTGGATAAGCACTGAAATTGTTATATACTTAGAAATTCCAATACTTAAAAAAAATGTAACTAATATTAGTGTTGTTCTATAACAGCGAACACACTGAAGGGTAAGTGAAAACTCACAATTTCACATTGAATAGGATGAAGGGAGAATAAACTGTAAAGGGTGTCTGTGTATAATCTAGTTACATAGACTGGCCATCCCATTGATACTAATGTGATGTTGATTGTGACTGCTTTGATGTAAAGTTGGGGATTCCCCACTGTAAACCTTTTTATAAGAATCAACAAGTAAGATGGTGTGATTTCGCAATTTGTTTTATTTTTTCAGAGCTGTGGGAGAGTCTTCTGTTGTAGTATGTGTGAAAGACCAATTTATACATAGTTATATGGATTGGGTATATGCAATTAAATACATAACATAGATTTTAGATTTTGTTTGTTTTGTTTGTTTGGGTTTTTATTTTAATTTTTTCATTGTGTAAAACCAGTTGTAAGTGCTCTTGTCAATAGGTAAATGTATCTTCCAGATATGTTGGTAGACTGTGGCTATCCTGTGCAATAAAACATGAAAAAGAAGTGAAAATCTACATTAGAAATTTATATTTTAACACCATCTGAAGATAGGTGCCAATTTTTTTAGCCAGCCTGCAGTTGAAATAAACTGCATTGGTAAATCTTCAGAGTAGTTACATGTACTAATTTCTGTTATTACTGCATTACAAAGCAAGTACTGTCATATCAACTGCAATGGAGTTCTATCTCTCCAGTCTTTTTTGTTTAAATCTGCATAGTGTTTATGCCATGTCTTGTACTACTGTCCTTGGATATAATGAATTTTGCCTTTAACATTGTAAGGAAGGCACATTTCAGAAGATAGTTACTGCAGATATGCAGAATTATTCAATTAGGTATGACTAAGCCCAAATAAAGTGTCAGGTATTTGTCAATGATATGGCTCAGAAGCTACTTCAGTGTAGGTTAAAAACAAACAAAAATGTGTCGTCTAGCTAAGGTTTTGGACTTGTGCTTTCATATTCCAAATGATGACTCAGTGATGTTATGGTGTACCGTGGAAATGTGCTCTGACACGTGGTCATCCATCACTGTGAGTCTGTGATCCCATAATAAGAAGTACAGAGATGAATGTTTTATTACAGCAGGGTAGCTTGTACAATTACATATGTAATGAGAGAGGGAGCAGGGGGATTGCAAAGTCTCCATCTTTCTAGAATTAATATGGAACTCAAATGACCTAAAAATGAAGAACATTATGATCCTGGAAAAATTAGCTGGCTTAAGTTTCATTCTTCCCCCCATCATGGCTGGTTAATGAGGAAAATCCTTTCCATTGCTATTTTGTACGAAATGATATTCGGCAAGAACAGAGAGTGCTCCAGTCTCCTAGATGACACTGAAGCCTCCCAACAGCCGTACAGAATAATTTTATCTCTGCAATGAAATGTCTGTAGTTCACACTATGGTTCTCTCACTATGGTTTGTAGTAGTTAGGTAGCACCTTTCAATGGTTCTTTGTGTTCTTCACCTTAGAAATTACTGATAAGATGGGAAGAACAGCACCATGTCTGCTTGATTCTGCTTTCTGTCCTGCTCTTGGGCTTTCTAAAATTCACAAGCATGATCTGGTGTAGAAGGTAATTACTCCACAAGTCAATACCATTTTCCTTAGTAATTTACAATTATGAATGGTGGGAAAGTTTTGGATGTCATGTTCTCATTCCCTCAAATGGACTTGTACTGACCAGGTTTGACTTGAATATTGGGGAAGAGCAAGGTAAGGAAATTTACCCACAGTGACCAGAGTCATTCTATTTTGTTGTTTTCTTCTAATTCAGCACCAGTTCTGAAAATGATATACAGAGCAACTGATGTGTAGCCTTTAAAATCTGTTAATGGTCAGTGAAAGCTAAAAGATGAGAATTATGTACCTGATTAGGCTTGATTTAGTCAGTAACATCAAATTTCAAGGCACAAGAAGACAACTAAGGGCCTGCCACATGTTCTACAGTTGTCTCCTGAAATATTAAGAGCTCAATAGGGCTGAAAAAGGGAGAGGGGCAGTTTAAAAAAACAGACAAACCCAGGAACAGCTCATATTGAAGAAGGGTCATGGAAAGGAGAGAAGATTATCCAGCCAGCATCACAGCTTATCGGGGACATAACGCTAATGCAGCTAATCTGTATAAACCTATTATAGACAGCAACTAAAAATGGGGGGAAAGGCATGCTCCTGAAACCCGGGAGCAAGGAGAAATCCACCTAGTTGTTGATTTGCTGTGGGTGGTACTTGCCAATATCAAGGGATAACTCGGCAGGTATCCTGCTGATTTTATAGCTGACATTTGGGAGGTGGGCACAGTGGCTTCTCATGTCTGTTGTGTGTCACTGTATTGTCACTGTGCAGTGTAATAGGAATATGATTTGGGAACAGCCCTAAGTTATTGAAATGGATAGGTATTTTGTTTATGTGCAACTGTTGAGTTGAGTCCTTTAGTGTCCCATTTTGTAAAGCAATTAAACATTCTTGAACTGTCTTCAAGCTTGCTGCTTTCCCCCACTGAACTGCTGTCAGGAGAAAATCAAACACAGCATCTGTTTCTCATTGACAGAATTAATAAAATAGAATGCAGACAGGATACAGAGCAAGTGTAATTTCAGCACTGCTGTTATACATCATTCTTCCCCAACAATGGAAGGGACAAGTTCACCCTGATATCCTGCAGCACCCTCAAGGTGAATTCCTTTAAGTGAAGCTGTTGATTTCATCATTACATCAGAAGTTTATATCAGAAGTTCTAATGGAAATATATGTAACTTCTGTTATCTATTCTCGCACTTTAAGGAGAAGGAAAGGAAAAAGAGTCTGATGCCAAAGTTGCTAGATTGATGTCAGAACTACCTGTTCCACTTCAGAGACTTGCACACTTGATTGCCTGCCTGCTGTTAAATGTAACTGGGAACTTTAAAGGGCTGTTAAATTCTGTGGAGGTGCTTGCAGGGTTATACCCTCATTTTTCTTCTGCTCACTGCTTTGCTCTATGATGGCTAAAACATTTAAGACCCTAGTTTGAACCATCTGTTAAATAGATTTAATATTAAATTTTGGAACTGACTGGATGCTCAAACCAGCAGATAATGTTTGAATGGACATAGCAGCACGTTCAGACCAAGAAGGAAGAAGTTCAGTAGAGAGTTAGAGGCTTTTGAGAGTCTCTCTCTTAATTAAACAACCCCCTCCCAAAAACCATAATATGCAGAGTGGAAAATGAAATCAGCTCACATTTATTAGTGCCTTACCACTAAATCAGTTTTTTTGGCACCAGAACCAAACACTGTGGGAGATGGATAAGAAACAATTTCCACTTGTAATTTTATTTGGATAGAGAGTTTGAGATAATTATTACAAAATTCCTGTGGATCTGTAGGGGAATAAGTCCATAAAACTTTAGATTTACTGCTTTTTTATTAATGTAATTACCGCCTTGCTGTAATAAAATATATTAAAATATTGCTTAAAATATATCTTGTTAACCTCTCAGCAATCCAAGACATTTTTAAGCAGTGAAATTAACATTTGTTTAGAGCAAATAAAATTTTGAAGCTAGAAAGAGCTTATAGAGAGTTACAAGCTGTGCAGGATCATTTTTCATCCATTTTTCTTTTTTACCACAGTAATTAGGCAAGTTGCCAGGCAGCACAATGGAAAAGACATTTTCTTTAATAGAATATTTTTTTTTGCAGGCACTGCTGGACACATACAAACATATCCTGTATTTTTGTTCCTGGTGGTGCTCTCTCCCTGGTTGTATTTTCCATGGGAAAGACTTTAGGTCATTAATTAATTTTTTTCTAAGCTATCTACAGGCTGTTTGGGGTTTGAGCTGTGCCAGCTAGTAAGACAATTGCTCACACTGGCCAGAGTGTTTCTGGGGTTTTTTTTTTGTCTTTGAGATACCATGAGGATAATTGATGTATGAGCAGTGTTAACTAGGGTGCTGCATAAATACTTTCTGGAATAATGTTCGCAAGTAACTGTCCTGCACGTTTTACAGCACTGCAAGTGTTTGCATGACTGTAAGAATCCTTCTGCAGCTCAAGTTCTCACCTCTGTAGCTCCCTCTGATTTCCAGCATGAGTCTATGTCAAGAAAAAAAATACTTTGCTGCAGTACATCCTTAGCTCTTCATTTTACACTGATTTTCTCTCATTGTAGAACTGGCTGTGTTTTCAAGGGTAATTTCTTTGGCTGAAATGTTGAGAGCTTTTTGCAGACAACCAAGCTGCAGAGAAAGCTTTTTGTGTTGTGTCTCATTTAAAAGGCTGTAACCCCATTAAATCCTGTTATTGACCCACGGTACATGAGATTTATAGAACCTTCAGTGTGATTTTATGGTATTTATGATTTTATTGAAATCTAGTCTACATGTTGTGTGGATTTGGTAGTGTCTGTTTTTCATTCTGCTGCTGTAGTTCAACTATTAGAGTATGAATAATCAAATCTGGAGTTGATTTTAAAAAATCAGACTGTCAGCATTAGCAGTTCATGTAGTAGCTGGAGGTACATTTATTTTCCTTTAAATATATTTAAAGCCTAAATTTAGGCTTTCAGATATAAAATTTGGTTTGTTTGGAATGAAACAGATGTTGGAAGTAAACAGATAATTTGAGTTTAACCAGTTTTCATGGGTTTGAAATGCATGACCTTGAAAAGATTTTGTATTGTAGGCTTTTATCAGCACTAGCAAGCTGTTTAGCAGAAACCTCTTCTCTTCCGAGGTCTGTTGTGAATTCAAAAGTCCTCTTCTCAGTGCTGTAAATTTTTTTTTACTATAATTCAGTGAGTAACTTAGCAAATATATACGTCTTCTATTGCAGAGGCAGCTGCCTTTTAATGTTTATTGTGCCTTTTAATTGAGACTCCAGTCCCAGTTTGTGTTAATGTAACCTTTTCAGGAGGATAAAATACAGAATACAAAAATTTATGTTAGGTTTTAAAACTTTAAAGACTTTTCGTGGATTGAGCAAATTTTGTATTAGGTTTTAAGACTTTACAGGCTTGTTTTGAATGAAGCAAATTCTGCAACTAATTGCATCCAAAGAATTTGTGAGAGAGCGCCTTCTGTACTTTCCATTTCTACAAGTGAAATGCAAACATTTTGCATGATTGCTGCCATCTTGCAGAAAAATCTGTGCTTCTTTTTGTTTCTGGGATGACTTGAGTGGTTTTGACCATTTTATATAAGCTCTACAGCACTTGAAATCTTTTAGTCATAGCACAGTAATAACTGCCTGTGCTAGACTTGATTTCTGTACAGACTGAACAATAGGAGTCTGAACAATGGATGTTGTGCGTATATGTGATTTGATGTACTAATACAATAAATAGTAATGTAATAATAATAATGCAAGCTGGTGCAGAACTTGGTCTTGCTGAACTAAAGGGAATTAACTTGAGGATATAAAGGAACCATTTTCCTATGACTCTTAATTGCATATTCAGTTGAGTTGATACTTCAACTAATACACTTCCATTGCTTGACTATGGGAGGGGCATGGCCTCATAAAGGATCCACAAAATTTCAGTGACAAAAGGGAACCACAGGGACAGAAATGCTTCCACTACAGAAGCTGTGCTTCTTCTGCCCTGTGCTTGCAGCATGACCTCAACCCCTCTGTGAGCTGCATCTAAAAATGCTGCTGGGAGAGGATGGGATCCATAGCTCCAGGCTGTTTTCACTCTCTTCATTTCTAGTTAGAGGCCAATTTCACCTGGTACACTTAGACCTGGGAGAATACAGTTAAATAGAGGTTTCGTTCAAAATTACTTTATTTCAAAATTTGCATTTTAGACATGCTTACTTTTCATTAATTTTATATATATATTAGAATTTGAAGAAACTGAGTGGGGAATTGAGGACATTTTTGTATGCTAAAGAAAGTGATTTTAGTATTAATGTTTCTAAAAGTAGGAAAAAATATCTACAGTTAAAAATTAATTGCATATAGAAAAATACATCTGAAGTTACAAGTAAAGAATTTAAGGTTTTGTTCATGGAAAATATAGCACATCTTCTACCACTTAGGTTCATATGTATAATATACTGTTTTACATGAAGATCTCTGTTGGGGTGGAACAATTTCTCCTAGAGTATACAAAGCTTAATATTATTGTCTGGCACACATCCTGCTGAAGGACCTGGGAAGTGTCAGAAGTTTGGTTACTCAGGCTGAAATTTTTTCAGTTTCTTGCTTAATTTGTAAGATCATATAACACATGCTCTACAGGCATGCCTGTGTATACTGTATACCTGCTGATTTAAATTTTTATTGCAGAGTGTCTCCACCTTCTTGATATAAAGGAATCATATTGGCTACAGAAAAATAAATTAAAAAATAGTTGTGAGTCATGCTGCTGTTTTGAAAGAAAAATCCTTATATGCTATTTTGCAATCTAATCACAAAGGCTTTTCCTTACAAAAAATCAGATTAATCCTTGGATATTTGTCCCATCTTCATTTCTCCCTACCATTTTCCCACATTTATAAATGTGTTGCAGACCAAGTGTTGATTTTTTAAATCAACTATTGTGGCCCTTTCATGGGTGACACTCTGTTCCCTTAGGCTGCGGCTGGCGAGTGAGGAAAATGGGTCACAACCATGGAAAACTCTTTATAGGCCTCAGATATTTAACTTGTATTTGTCTGGTTGGTAATTGGTTAGAAGGCAGTGTGGTATTAAATCTGAGCAGAAACTGCATCATTTTCTCCCATGGTTCCTTCTGAGGAGCAGTCTGAGAACTGAGATGCAGCAGCAGCCTCTGTCTTGTGGCCCCAACACTGATGCAAGTGTTCACTCTTCCCTTCAATCTAAAACAGAGCAACTAATTCATTCTGGGTTTTGTTTTGTAGCTTGTTGTGAAAGCATGTGTAGAGATGTTTCATCTAAAAATTAATCCAAAACTGAGGTCCCTGTTAGGCAGCTGCTCTAAATCTTTGCTGTTTCTTTCCTCTTCTGCCTCTGGCTTTAAAATGCTGCTGGGAAGGCTGAGAAGCTTGGTAGTTTTCCAGCCAGCAGGTGAAGTTGTAGCTGCACTGGAGCAGCTCCTCAGCTGTAGTTTCTGAGCCCAAGGTTGGCGTATTCTCTTATTTTACTGTATTAGCTGGAAGTTTTGTTCAGACTTAATGCAAGCAGGAAGGACTTTCCCTATAGAGAGAAGCTGTTTCATTATGTAACTTATAAAATAAGTCTTCTATGTATGTGAAATTTAATCATTTCTCAAAATTGGCAGTCACCTTAAAAAATTATATACAAAGGCATTTTGCTATTTTAACTATGAAATATATGATTGGATTATTTCAGACACATGTGAACCAATTTAAAATAGAAAACTAATAAGTGCTTTTCATTAAATCTGTTGATATTTATTGACTGATAGCTATGTGTGAATACTTACATTTTTAAGGGGAAAAAATTCTTTCACGCTTTCATTTATCAAAAAAAAAAAGTTTAATAATCTTCATTTGTTTGACTCAGAGGTGGCTCTTTTTATTAGAGATTTGCTGTCTCATTTTTGAAAAGCCCATTGTTTGCTTCTGAAAGGTTCTTAATAGAGCTTTAACAAGAGACTAAATTTGAACAGCCAGAAAAATTTGAATAAATGTTTGCACGTTCTCACCCTGGGTTGTTTAAATTTTGATCTTTAGAACTGCAGCAAGAAACTCGAAGATGTCTCCACTCTGCCTCTGCTGCAACTTTAGCCTTTGAATTTTTTCATTACCAGCAAAATCTTGTATGCGCTACTGTTTATCAACATTATTGTTATTTGTTACTATACATGTCAGAATTTGGCTACTGAATTTAGATATTAGAAAATCAAATTTCTTTTGACTTGTGGGGACAAAAAATTATATATTTAGACATTTTACACACAGACTGTTCTAAAAATGTTTGAAGTACTAGATTATAATTCTTGCAATAACTTCTGTTTGATCAAAATGATGTTGAGTTATGCCTCAGTAGCTTTGAGTTATATATATCTAATTTCTGGTTAAGAAACAATAGTCTTACTTATGCAGAATAAGAGGACTGAAAGAAACCTTGAAACATGTTTAGACAAGGGTTTTTTCAAGGTCTTGTGTAACAGTGCATGAAGAACCAGGCCTAAGAAACAGGCTGAGATAACTGGCTTTTTTTTCCTGAGGAAACTGTACTTTTGTTTTATTCATAAATCTGAAAATAATAGAGCAGCACTTCAGCCCTAGTTAACAGTTAAAGGAAGATTTGAAAACACCCAAGTTCTATCCATGTTTTCTAGTTGGGGACCAGAAATTTATTATTGCTTAGTAATTTTAATGTGCAGGGAACTCATATGAAGTAAAACAAACTGTACGATTACGTTTGTAATAATGTCACTAATTCCATGTAGTATGAGAATGGAATTGTGTGCCTGACTGCACATGGGAAGTATAAATTAAAACTAAGTCTGCTGGTCCAAATGTTGGTCTGTTCACCCACTGATGATAAGCTGGTACTTTATAGCTGTGTCTTCCCAGCTCTGCACAGCTGAGAAAAGCAGCAGTTACCATTTGCCACCTAAATCCAGCTCCTGCTGAGGAATAGAGTAGAAAAGGAAATAGACCTTCTTGATAATTTTTTACATACATGGGTCATGTAGAAAATATGGATTAACTGAAAGCAAAATCATTTGCTGAATAGATTTTTTTCTGTTTATCTCCCACCTTAAGAAAAAGCAATTTTGAACCAAAATTATTGAAACATTATACTTTAATATTTTCAAAATTAGATATTTAGGGCACTCATTAAAAATTCTTTTTTTTCAGTTATTTTCTGAAGAAAAGTTCTAAAATCAAAACACTATTCAAAATTAATGACTTTGCAATCAAATTAAGATAGAAGGGACAGAGTGTTGAAAATTTTCTATTTCTGGGGAAATAGTTCAGTATTTTAGACCTTTGGCTGTCCTGACAAAATAATTCTATAGAGAGATTTTCACAGAAAGCTGACAGAAAAGAATTTTGCATATTTTGGAGTTCCTTTAAAGCCTAGACCCAAATGTATTTTCAGATGACACACAGTCATGCCCTGATTACAGACACAGTGTAGCCATGACAAAGGTGAGATCAGTGTTTGCTGCAGGAGTGAACCATGTCTAAATTTTGATTGTGGGCAATTTAATAGTAGTGAAATCTTACAGACACTAATAATTTTGGCCAGAATTGTACAAAACTGCAAGAGGCAGTGGCGGCTCCATCAAAGTCCTGTTGGGTTGGGAAGAACATTCCGCAAGGCAGGGAGTTGGTGAGGGGAGAAATGAGCCCTGGAGATGTGAGAGGCTGTGAGCAAGAGGCACAGCAGAGCCCGAGTCCAAACCCTGGCGTGGGGATGTAACGCAGCAGCAGCTCCCTCTGAGGTGAGGCAGGGCTGGAAGTGGGAGTGGGGAACAGATCTGCTCTTTCCCACAGGTTTTCACTGCATGTTTTAGCTCCGCTGTCACCCGGGGGGAGAATTCTCTCATCTGCCTTGAATCACTTTCTTGGTGCTTTTTTTCCACTGCTCACTGTCTTTTAAAATCTACAGTGGGGTGGGGTTTTTTGGGGGGGAAGGATATGTGTGTTTGCTTTCTTTAGGAAATGCTGTCTTTTTACAATTTTTTCTTTACTTTTTTGCATTTAATTTCTCCTACAGCTTTCTTCATTCTGTATCGGGTACTTGTTTCTTTTTTTGTTGTATTTTGGTTTAATTCCTCTTCTTCCTGTTTGTTTTGCTCATAATTTTGCTGTTGAAGTTTTCCAAAGGTCTTCATGATAGGTTCACAGTTTTAAGGGGTTTTTGTGTTTGTGTATAGGGGATCTTTTCATCTCTCAGAAGTTCACAGACATTGTGGGCCTGCTATTGTTATCAATAATCATCTCAGCCATAGTCACAGTAAAATGTTAAAATTTTATTTGCAGGTGTTGCTTGCAAAAAGCCAAATATAATTGCTAGAGAAGTCAGCAGGAAATGGAATTCACTAGTACATGTACCAAGTTCACAACTGACTGCAGTGATGAGCAGCAGGACTCTGTATGTGCAACTGGTCCCCTGCAGAAACTCTTGGAGTGGTTCTAGAACCTGTCATCAAAAGTTTGTCCCATTATTGCAAAGGTTGAACTTTTCCCAGGTAGAAGAGTACTTAAATCACGGTTGGTAGTCCCAAGCTTCCTATTTTCTTAAAGTCAGATTTGACCAAAATATTAGCAACCATCATGGCTTTTTTCTTTGCTTAACTACAGGGTACAAATCTCAGGTTTTTAGCTGCTGCTAATCTGTTGCTGAATCCCACTGAGGCGAAAAGGTTGCTGCATATTGATTTCCAAATAGGTCTTTAAAATTAGAAAGCAGTATTTTTATTGGGAAATTATACAAAGTTCTTCTTGTCTAATATTAAATTTGAAAGTCTTGCATTGGAAATATTTTTTGGAGCATTAGTTTGTCATGCTGCAGTACTCTTCAGGCAGAAATTATTTTCAGGTACCAATAGCATGTTCATGGTTTTGTGAGGGAACACGAAACTGCTGGGGTTGGGAAAATCACTTGGTTTTGTTTTATTTTACAGATCTTCTCAAGAATTTGGTAATGGAATGTGTTCTGAAATGTTTACACCAAGTAGCTGTGTAATCTTGATAAAAGTAGGTTGCTGGGAGGACGTTTATTCTTTTCAAGAAAGCTGTTTATAGCTCTTGAGTCTAGAAAGATTGGTGCATGAAAATTGAATTGTGAAAGCAGAGATGGTTATTTATAAAACAAAATCTGTGTTAGTAGCATTGCAGAAGCTTTTTCTTCCTTAAAGTCTTATGTGAATAGTCACATTACTATTATGTGTTCATAATAATTTATATTTAATCTTTCTTCCATTAATAGCTGAGTATAGAGCTATTCTCACCTTTGGCTTGCTGGTATTGCTAAAATCAGAAGCATATGTGCTAGGACCTGGTGTGAATGTCCACCTGTGTGATTCCTGTTGATGTTAACATGATAGCAGGGCAAACTTTTTTAGGACCCAGACCTTCAGCCCAGGGAAGTCAAGACCTGTTCCTGACAGACAGGTTCAGGCAGGTGCTGTCTCCTGGTGGAGTTACAGGGGCTCTCCCCATGAGGACAGCAGGATGTGGCTGCAGCCAGGATCTCTCTACAAAACTGCAGTAATTATCTGTTGCTAGGATGAGGGCATGTGCTGAAGTCTGCTACTGAGAGAGGAGGGTGCTGAGCACAGTGCTGGAAATATCCATAGCTGGCTGCTGGATACAGGAAAGAGAAATGGATATTTGGGGTTTCTTTTTTTTTTTAAAAAACAAACAAACTCCTGAAACTTCTGACATTAAACATTGTTTAGGAATATGCATATTGAATTGCCTTTATTTGTGAGATATAAATACTGTAAAAATGAAGATTTAAACCTTTGGGAAGTCAATGTGTTCAGATACCTGTGTATTTAAGACACATCTGCATGTCTGCTGTTAACTTTTTTCTGTGTTACACAAAATGTTGAATCAGTCAGTGCCTCTGAAAACTGATGGAGAATATGTCTTTCTCTCTGGTTGATTCAGAACGAGGTAGTTCAGAAGCGCAATGGAAAGCAGTCATTGTTTTGTCTTATCATTTTTGTGCCATATGTTCATGTACTCAATGGAAATGGTGACTGTATAAGACTATCCAGTCTTCTCTACAGGATTGTCTGGAACTGTGTAAAGGGTTTCTGACAGGTATTTGTAGTAACTGTTGAACTTAAAACTCTACTGTACATTTTATTTTGCTTTTGCCACACTTTTTGCTAGAAGTTTCTAAAGAGATTGGAGAATATTTTGCTTCAGAAATGTTGATTGGAAAGTCCTGATTACTGCAGAGAGTGAATGAGGTGCTCAGTAATTCCAAATAGGATTTGTGGAACCTGATGGTAGAACAAAACCATACAGCTAAATGTCAAGAATGAGGCACTGATATAAAGTAAAAACTTTCATTACCTGATTACCAAAACCAGCTCTAATGACAATGCTTTGGCACATATATTTCTCATGCTTTCCTTAGCAAAGGTAAATACATACAACTCTGAAAATGCCATTGCTGCACAATTCTTTTTTCAGCAGAAATCTCCTGTGTTTCCCTCAAAGTTTCCTTTTCAACAGGTACTGATGAAATTTATGAGAAAATAGTAAGTATATCTCATGTGAATGATAGCACAGCAAGCATACTGGTGGTAAAAATGTGGGTTTTGGTTGAGGTTTTTTATTATTGTTATTTTGTGTGTTAGTTTTAAGTCTATTGTAACTGGAAAATGCTGAAGTGTGAAACATCTCAGTTGCGGCAGAAATTAATGGCAGCACTGAGTGATGCAGTTGAAAGCACAAAACAAATGTAATGCAATTTATTTGGCTTTGGTGACTTGCACTCCTCAGGAAAATCTGAGGTGTCTATTATGTGTGACAAATGTGCTGCTGAATCCAGGCTAGGAAACATAACTTTTGATTACTACAGGGAATACTGTACTTGATTTGTTGGGCAAGATTTGCCAAGAGCATAATGAGAATTGCTTTGTCATTTAATAGATGCTTAAAAGATGCAGTGAGCTTGGATGAGATGTGAGGGATCTCTATGAAGGAAGTGGTTACTGTAAGCCCCAATGATGCTAGACTGCTAATACCATCTGCCCCTTTGTCTTCTGATTCTCTTATTTGCACGATTTCTCTTTGTGAAGTTTTAGAAGCTGCAGTGCTTGAATGTGCAGGATCTTGTAGCGATAACAGTGTTTTACAGTATGGGTGGGGAAATTATTCATGTACCATTTGCCACCTGACTGTAAGGCATGACAAAAAGTGATTATTACTATTTTTTTAGTGCAGATAGTAGTAGAACTGTCTTGTGGAATGTTTGATGTATATTTACCAAATGGCATGCCTAAATCAATGACAGCATTTTCTGTTTATATGCATCCCTTCTCAAGGTTGCACGATTACAAGGCACAGGATGTCTGAACAACTGGTGGGATATATATGCAGGGGACATTTATTAACTTTTGTATGGAAAATTCTGAGGCTTGGTACTAGGTTTTTTTCAAACATTGTTGCTTGTTCTTATTTACAGCACGCTGTATAGTGTGCATGGCAGTTACCTCTGTTTTTTCTAATAGCATCTGGTACGCCCTTATGAAGATACTGCTGCTCAGGAGCCCAAACCTAAGAGCAATCCCTAAAAGGTCACCTCTTATTTTTTACTTAAACCTATGTAGTTTTTGTTGGTTTGCTAGGAGAGAATTCTCTCATTGCAATTCCAAAATACAGTAAGGTTTGGATGTTGGTTTCAGTTTGAAAGGGAAGAGCAATAGTAGAAGGGAGGAGGGCATTTTTGAAGTCTAAATGACTGTCTGTAAAAAGGCTGTCGAATTTCCAAAAGAATGGAATGCAGAGAGGTCAAAATAATAAATAACAGACTTAATAAAAGATGTAATTAAGCAAGATTAAAGCAATAAAATATCGAATGCAAAGGACTGGTGATTTCTTTTAATCATGTTGGCAGCAATAACAAATTTCTCATGGGAAGTGTTGGTCAGTTTTAGACATTGACATAGACTGCTGTTCTTTAAGCAGAATTTGCTGGGTACAGAGAACAAATTAGATTATTTCTGTAAGCTTAGAGGTTTACTAATATGTAAATCACTATACATGTTCTGAGTGATTTCACGTCTCTGATTCTGTTAAGTGTTAGAATTCTTCAGTGTGAAGACTGAACAAATGAAGTCAACATTTGTTCCTGAGTGATCCCTCTATTCTCCGAGTGGCTGATGGGCTGATTAAACTGGTATGGGCTATAGACTCTCACAACAAATATTCTTTTTTGGAGCAGAAAGGGGAAGACACCAGGTGCAGGAGAAAATAGGGCTTCTCTTCTTGCTGTGACTGTTAAGTAATGAATGATGACAGACACAGAAACTCAGATACAAAACTGCCATTGCACCTGTTGCTCTCCTGCTGTGGGATTTCAATGGCAGAAACACCTTCTAACAGTGTTTGAGAACAATTTTGGAACCATGAGTTTGCCTTGCTTTCTCAGTACCCCACTCTATTTACTGTGGCACTTTGTTGTCCATTTACAGGGATGGACTTCCTGGGAATTCTATTTGAGTCAGTGAAGTAAATTCTGGAAAAGAGCAGCTCTGTCCAGCATCTTGCACCTGACCTTTCAGAAGCTGAAATTCCCATTTCCTGATCCAGATGGTTGAGGAAATAAAATAAGTCTCTACAGAATCTTTACAGATGCAAAGAGTTCATTAATAATTCAAATTGCCTGAATTAAGACAGTCATTCCATTCTTTATTCAGTGTCTGAATTAGTATAATCTTATTTCCTTTATTTCCTGTACTGCCTTTACCAAATCTTATTTTGATATAGCATATGATTAGGCTATGCTATGAAATAACATGTTGTAAAGGCTTCTATTGAATGACTTTGGTCATAACAATTTAGACAGTGAGGACTGGAATGTATTTGAAAAGAAATCTTTACATATAAGACGCAGAACAAATAGCTTGTAGTATTATGTAATTATGTGCACTCATTTGCAGTTACTTCTCAGGGTGACAATCTGGTCTAACAGTAATTTGGCTAAGAAATTCCAGACATAATTAGGTCTTCTATTCAGTATATTCAGTGTATGTGGTTTTATGTAACTTTGTTGCTATTTAAATATTAGCTGTTTTAGCATTCAGTTTTTAAATTGTTCATGGTTCTTTTGTCTTAAAAATGAAGTAAAGTTATTATTATTGCAAATGAGCATTTCTTTCACTATTAGGTGTTTTGAAATTAATCTTGCACTTCCATTCTGGGCAGTAAAGGTGTCCTCTCTCTCTCACACAGAGGGGTGTGAGAATCCTAAAAAATGCTAAGTTAGAAAAGGAAGAAGGTGATCCTATGAGCTTAATTTAAATAAAATTTAATAAAATAAAACTCAAAGGCGTTTCTGGCCAATGGGAACAACATGGAAATGAGTTGTAACACTTAAACTTTATGGGGAAAAAAAAATTCTAATTTTTTTTTAACTCTTGCTATCCATATAAGAAATGTTATGTTTAGATGGCAGGTTCATTGCAAAGCTGCTGTACAGAACTCTGTGTCAGTCAGCCAGAAACACTGGTTAATCCATGCTGCCAAGCCTGGATTCCCACACTAGAAGGAACAGCAGAATCCTGCAGAGTGAGGCTTATGAAGCTGACCTGAGCTCAAGTGGAGGTGAGATGCCCTATTGTTCAGTCAAGAGGAAAAGCTGTTAAATACTTTTCTGAGTTCCTGATTGGTTTTTGGCTATACCTGCCTAATCAGTATGCTCCCAATAACCTTTACTACTGAGTACTGGACTCTCCAGAAAAGTAGGAATTGTAGGTACTAAGCAGAGCAGCTTTGCATTTTTTTTCCCCGATAGTAAAATTGTAAATACTCCAAGTTGCTTCAGTTCTTCATCTTGTAAACATTTCTTTGAAATGTAGGTAATTCCTCTCTCTTCTATCTTCTTGTTTTAATAAAGAGATTTTCTTGGAGAGGGAAAGAATTGCCTGATTTAAAGTATTTACCTTTCTAATAGACAGGCTCTGTAATGCTTGGCTGTAGAATTGACTTGCAATTGGTTGCACTTTGAATTCTACGAAATTGGACGGTAAAGTAACAGCATAACACAGAAGTCCCAGCTCACCCCCTCTCGTGCCTGCAGTCAATAGAAATGCCGTTTACATCAGGCACACAGCACGGGGAGTGACAAGGCTTTCTGGCTTCTCTTTGTCAGGTAGCAATTGTTAGGTTATGTGAACAAGAATGCAGAAGGATTTCCACATCCACTAGTCCCACTGATGATGGCCAAAGCATCTGGAATGCTTTTGTGAAAGGTCAGCTTTGTTGGTGGGAAGCAAGAAAGGGCAGTGGTTTTAGAGATCTAATGTTAGGAGAGGTGAAGTGGAAGAACTGAGACGTGGGAGGGATCTTACAAGCAGCCAAGACACTTCTGTTAATTATATTGTTTTTTTAATTTATTTTTTCTAAAAGCTCTAAGGAGCTGGAAAAGAATGAAGCTGAGAATTGATTAATGATTGCCTAGACTGCAGTTCAAAAGAAATGGATAGAGTGCTTTTGAAATAGATTTGACTTTTAAAAAAGAAAGATAATCTGTTATTGCTCTATTTCTTACCTCATCGTCTGGCAAATGAGATACACTTTGAAAGAACAAAACATAGCTGAGATACCAGTGTGACTGCACATCTAATTCACAATCACAGAAACTTCCAGAAGGCATCAGAGTCACGTTCTCTGTTTGTTTCTGCAAGAAGATATCACACTACTCCTACATGTGTAGAGAGCCATCGCGTACTATAGGTGCCTGTAATGCCTGGAGTGTCGTTTTGTTCAAAAATAAACATTCCCTAAGCACTGAGTAAACTCCTGCATATATAAAAGAGAAAGTTACATAAACATTTAGGTTGACAAGACTATTTAATTTACTCAGTATTTGTCATGGGATTTATCATAGCCCCTGGGCATCCCCATAGCATGTCCACTACAAGCAGTGTCTAATGAATTGCTAAGTTATTTGTTATGCACCACGTGCCTTTGACTGCATCCCATCAGTCTATATTGTGCAAATGGAGTGTAGAAAAGGGCTACACTGGTAGGAAATTGCTCACTTGGTCATTGAGGCAATCCTGAAGACACTTACAGACAAGGTTATTCTGCATGCATTGTGATTTTGACTTTTTTTCTGATAGTCTTCTAATATCTAGTGTTCCGTTAGTCTGCGAGCTATTCTTCTGAGATAAAAAATAATGGAAGTATGAGGTGCTCCTTTCTTTGTTTTAAAATTTAAACTGCCATTTCCTGTATATAAAATTGGATCTACTAAGGTGATGACTGTTATTATGATGACTTATTTAAAGATTTTTTCCAGTACTGACCATTCTTCTGCTTTACTACAGAAAATGATAATGCAGATATCAGAATGAAAATTAAATTTAGCCTGTTCTGTCCTTAACATGACTCTAGTCAGATTGAAAAAGCTGTTGATGTATATTTTTTGTGACACTGTTTTGAGAAATATAGACATGTATAACTTTTCTTTATGAGAATTTTGGGTTTCTTTTTTTTGGTTTTTTTTTTTTTGTTGTTATTTTGNTTTTTTTTGTTATTTTGTTTTTGTTGTTGTGGTTTTTTTGGTTTGTTTGTTTTTGGTTTTTTTCAACCTACATTGTGCTTATGCTCTTTCCTCATATAGGATTGGTTGTATTTTCACACAAACCCCTTCTTCTTTTATCCCCAAATAAGTCGTGCTATCAGTCTAAATATACCTGATCCTGCAACTAACAAAAACTCATATGACTGCTAATAGGAAAAGAAAGAAAGACTTAGAGCCTGCAGTTACCATGCCAACACTGTTCCCTGGGGTGCAGCAACAGAGATGGATGCTGTGAAATTAAGATCTGTGTGATAGGTAGGAGGTACCTTTGCATGTGACTGTGCACTACTTGGAGCTTTCATGTACATTGGATTTTACCATTTGTATTTTTAATGTTATGCACTAATCTGGTCTTTATGTTGCTCCCTTCACTCTCTGTGTGCACATTACAGATTCCTATTTTTGTGGAATGATATAATTTGGTGTTTCAAAATATACAGTGTATATAGTAAGTTTCATGAAAAATGAATAAAATGGGTAAGATTTGATGAAGAAAGTATGGCTTCTGACTTGAATTCTATCTAGCATTTAATTGTCCCTGTAAAGCTGTTGGAGTGCTACTCTACTCTCTCCTCGCATGTGCAGAGTCTGTTTCTGGGGGCAATATAAGCAAAATGCTTCACAAGAGAAGCACTAACAGAACTCACACATGAGACTGGTGCAAGACAAAATTTACTTTGTATTGCTCTGCTTATGTGTGATTTTTCTATGTTTGCTTGCAGTTGATCTTTAGGTGTTTGTTAAATATCAAAGACAAATCTCCTTTTTCCTAATGTACTTGATGTGTTTCTATGAGGTTACAGCTTGTTCCTCGCTACATGAGTACTCCTTCCTTAGATTCAAGAAAAGGGCTCTGTTCCATATTCTCTCTCCCACTCTGTGCTTTGTAGGTTGATGGGATGACAAGGGATTAGGGAGTAGAATTCTTAGTCAATATTCAGGATGGTCATAAATCAATAGGACCTTGATTAGAATTGTATGTTACAATTTTACAATGTTGTCCCATTTGAATGTTTTATTTAGTGACTGCTTTTGAAAAGCACTTTTTTAATACCTTCACACACTTTCTTCTTGAGGCAAAGCTTTCTGAATTAAACACCTCAATTTGTTTTCTTTTTTTCCTGCTGCTTTATTTGTTTCTCCAACCTTCAGTCACAAATACATGCAAAGCAGAGGCAGAGCTGTTTATAACATGGTGAGGTTGCCAGGTTGGTTTACTTGAACTTTTTTTGGAGGCTGTGGATTGGTTATGTAAGTAGAAATTCTGTGGGATATTTTACTGACACTTCTTCAAGTCTCTGAGAGGTTACTTTATGCACTAGAAATGCCAGTCTTGAAGACTGAGACTGAAAGCAGCAGAAAGCTCATCAGCTCCTAAATTTCAAGCCTGTTTAGACTTTTCTGTGGGTTATATTAAAGATAACAGTCTTTAACTCAATAGCAGCTAATTGAAAATATTTAAATTGCAATGTTTTTGCATAATTTTTGCTGAGGTCAGAAAGCAATGAATGATATTCATGGTAACTGCACTTATATAATGTCCCAATGAGGTTTCCTTCCTTCCAGGCCACAGCTACACAAGAAATGTTCAACCCAGCTGCAAGTGCACTTTGTCAGTGTTAATAATTAACTTTCAAAAAGCAGCTAAAACAAGAACTCAGCCAGAAAGGTAACAAAATCCATTACTGTTAGTTATGTGGAAGTATAAAAAGGGATTAAATATATGTTGCAATGACATTTTAAAAGCTGGTCTGCTACTGGATAGAAACTTACTGAACCAAAATATGTGGCTTGTGATTTAGATCTACTGGATCCAGCTATGTAAACTGGGGACTCAGAAATTAAAATTTAAAAGTAACTGAGATGCTAATGCATCTGAGTCCTGTCAACCAGTGGTTCCTTCTGGGAGTGTGGCAGCTAAAGCATCACATATTTAAACCCTTGCATTGAACCAGGCTCAATTACACAGTTGTTGACATCTGCAAGCATCGTGTTAATGAGGCTAAAGCATGGAAAGGTGGATGAGAGCAGAAAATCTAATTAGGAGCTGCTACATAACAGCTGTTATCAAAACAGCATTGAGACAGGAACAATATGCAGATGAGGGACACTAATTTTGTATGATAAATGTATATTTTGTGTGTGATGCCCATAATTACCTGTCTTGGATATATGTCTGATACAGTTTGTCTTGAATTGCCTCATTTGCATAGTAAACTACTTCCCTGTGACTCCATATGAAGAAGGAATTCCTTGAGCCATTGAGGCTAGCTCATTATTTGTCTACAAAATTTGACTGTGAAGGCCATGGGAGCTGTAATTCTGACTTAAGAAAGATTTTCATAGGCTCAATCCTTTCCTGTAAAACCTTATGAATTAATTAAGCTGAGGAGAAGGATCTGGAGCTATAAGTTACTAAAACTTACTTTCATCATGTTTTTAAAAAATTCCCGTGGACTGGTTATATTTTTCGGGTTGCAGCCTGTAGGGGTTGTGTATTGATCAATGTACAAAAGTAATGAACTTTTCTCTTGAAAATATCAATAATCATGCATCAGCTTAGCAGAATTTTTCTTGGAAGCAAAAAAGCCTTTATCTCTAGTCTTACATCCTTAGTTTGGGATTTCTGTTAGCAACTGAATTGCATAATGCCAAATTCTGCAGCTGGAACTGGAGTGAAACTCCTGTTGCCACACAGAATGATCACTTGACATTATTCTTGAATGCCTGCTGATACTATATTAAAAAGAACTCTATTTTTATGTTTGTGACACAGCTTGGAGGCAAACTGTTTTCAAAAAAACTTTCATTTGCTCGTATTAGCGAAGGAACTAAGCAGGCCTCAAATGTAACACATTTGTAAAGCAATGTGTATAAATTTACTTTCTGTAGAGAGTAATGCCGCTTTTGCAGTTATGTTAATAGGAACTACCAGGTAACAGTGGGACATGGCACCTAGATGAGTCCTGTGTACCTGAAATTAAACAGAAATTTTTAGCCCTGACTAGTGGTTAAAGCAAAGCTTTTTGATTGTGAATCACAGGAAATCAGCTCCCAGAGGATACTTTAAGCATGCATTGTCAGGCAGAGCGCCTGGAAACACGATTTAAGTGGTAACTTTCTGTCTGGCATCTACCTACCTTGCACTGCGCAGGAAATGAGCTTGGTATGCTGATGTGTAAGGGAGGCCATGCCTCTGGACTAAACCCGTCAGATTGCCTGAGTGCAGAAGTTAACCACCTTCATAAATATTAACTCTAACTGCTCTGGGAAAATAGAGAGCAGATTACAACATCTAGTTAATAAACAGATGCCTTCTCTTTAGCATGTGTTACCCCTTATCCACTCCCGTTTTCTTCAGGAATGTTTTCAGAAGATTGGCACTTGAGTTCTCCTGTAGTGGATTAGTTTGTCAAACAAAGCCCAGAAGCCTGGGGTTTGCAGCTCGGCTGTGGCGTGTGCCCGTGTGCTAATCTTCATCTGCTGAGCAGCTTTCCAGCTTCAGTCCTGACAGATGTACTTAAAATGGAGATTGCACGTTCCCAAATAAGCCTTGATTTGCAGAGTGAAAGGGAAAATCATAGTCAAAGAATGGGCTAAAAAGGAGCTGGGCACAGTTGATCATAATCCAGGGCTGGCAGCGGGGATTATAGTAAAAATATTACCAGCTGTATGACACTGGCAGTGGGGCTCTCTCCCAGGAATCTTTGAATATTTAAAGTCAGTGCAGCAGAGCTGCGTGATTAGGACTTCCCAAGATGATTGCTAAGTCTGTTGAGTATCCCCATGCAATTCTAAAATCTAAGAATGAAGCTGACCTTACTTAATTACTGCCCGAGCAAAAAAGCTAGAGTTGAATTGTATGTCTGAGGAAAAAGAAATATTAATTAAGACCTCTATAATATGCTTGTAATTCTGATATCATGGGAAAGAGATTCTGACTTTTGCCACAATGCTGCCTGACAGGGCTCAGTGCTGCTTGTTTCCTTGCTTTTGCTATTAGGAAAGCTGGTTGGATCAACCCTCCTAGCAGTTCTTGACAAAAATGAAAAATCCCCAAGGTGAATATCTTATGTTGATGTTGGTACTGGTTAAAAATTATTTATTGTTTCCTTTTGAGAGGCATTGTCTTAATGCCAGTGCTTAAAATTTCATTTTGGTAATGTTGGTTGTCAGAATACTTTGAAATTTTATATAATTGTCACTCTTTAATGCTGTTGAACATGTTTAGCTCTGAAGAGTGTCGTGACTGTATTAAAAAATTAAAATAATGGTGATGCAGCTCATCCTGGAAAAAAATTATATACAGTGGTCTCAACATAACCCATTGTCACACTGGGTAGGTTTGGTCCTAACATACAAGTATTTCAGTGTGTTTGATATTAATAGATATGTTTATAATGTAAATTTATTAAACTGGAGCTCTATATAGCAACCTATCAAAATACACATCAATAGCTAAATTAAATAGGCATTATGGTAGTGGAGAAAGAGAGAAGAAAATAAATAATGAAAAATAGTGACAGTAAAAGCAATATTAAATTTGGATAGGAGAGTTGATGAGCTAAAAGAATGCAGAACACAAGGTGATCAAGGTAAGGAGAGGAGCAGTTCAAGTGCAATCACATTAAGTGTCTTTGTCATAAAAAGAATAACTAATACATAAGAGATGTTATTAGACATTCGCTGCTTCATTTAGGGATTTTCTGAAACACTTCATCATGAATGCACAGAAAGTGGAAGTGACCTTTGCAAAAAAAAAAGAGCAACAACATTTGACCTGAAAATTCTCATAAGATTTGGTTTCACTGTCTGTTATGGTGTGAACTACCAAGGAGAGCTTCTGCTGTGGAGTTTTTTTCTTATGCTCCTGTAGATTATTTTCCTTGAAGCTTATGTAGTGCAAGTGTTTGCAGGCAGAGATGGGCAGCCAGGCATGCAGGGTTCAGTAATAACAATTAATAATAGCATTTTACCTCTTTGTATTGTGATAGCAACATGCATTCCATTAGCACTCTGATTGCAGTGCTCTTGTCAAGATTCCTGGTTTTGCTGCTGGAGTCTAAAAGCACTTGATCAATTGATCTTGGGAAGTGCTGAGCTTTTCCCAAAGTCTTTCATAGTTGACTATCATCAAGTGAAATTTTTAGCAGTTTGATTCTAGCTGTAAGTAGAGATGGATGAATCAATAAATGTTACATGATTTTTTTTATACTAGAGAATCAGGGATATATATGTAAGAGAAATTTGCTCTTTCTGCAGTATTTGTTTGTAAAATTAGATGAATAATGCAAGGACACTAGGTGCTTTCCTTGCAGTCAGTAACTAAAAGTGTATTTTTTTACTTTCTGGAGAACTTCCTGTACTGTATGCTCTGCACTTACTCAATTTTTAAACGTGTGTATGGATAGGAGGCTTGTAATATGTGAGTCACAGGTTGTTTATTTCTTTGTATTTTAACTGTGTGTATTTTAAATGTGTCTGTAATAGCACATTTTTTTCATATATAACCACATGCTTAATTCTGCTTGTAGCATCACCTTAATATAAAATATTGAAAAGGAGAACAAATAAGACAGGAAAAGCCACTGAATTTTTGAAATTTGGGGCTATTAGTAATGGTGTGAAATCCTAGTTCAAATCTAGAATTGCAATATGACATTTCCAAATTTCACAGCTGGTGCTTATCTGTATGTCTGACAGAGCAAAGCATGGACTTCAGTAACACATACCCTAACAATTCAAGTGTTATTTCGTTCATATAGGCATTAAAAAAGACCCTTTGCAGATGGAGTCATTACTTTGCAATCCTTTTAAGGAGAACTGTGAGCTTGCTGGTTCTCTGATCTTCATCCTATCCCAGCCTAATAGGGTAAGAGTACTTGGGTAAATGACAGCAAAAGCCTGCTAGCAGCCTTAAATAAGAATCAGCCCAAATATAAACAGAGAAAAATCAGAGAAAAATTGTAACGGGTGTATTTTGGGGAACCCTGTTGTTATACCTTGGTTCAGTTTTCCTGTAGTTTGGGGATAGGAAGCAGGGTTCTCCCATATTTCTAAGTGCTGCTGCTTTAGTAAACTCTTTTCCTTGTCCAAAGTGGGGGATTTTGCTCCCTCCTTGCCTATTTCTCTGAGTGATTTTACTGTCTTCTGCTGTATTTTGGAGCTGTTTAGATTAATATTTCTGGGCAGTGCTGTATACTGGAGAGGTTTGGGTAAAAATTTCCTTCATCCTATAAAGGACAAAAAGCTAACTGACCATGTTGATAGATCAGTGGGGGAAGTAGGGAAAGCAAACAAATCATTAAATAAATGACTGTTGTGGGCTGATACAAGAGGATTTAAATAAGAGATGCTTAGAAGAGATTGTTTGAAAAGATAATAATGGAAGCTCTGTGAACCCTGCAAAGCAAAGATGAAGACTTATTTAAGCTACTGACTTCTAAGGAGATCAGAAAATCCCACCTTCAATGATTTGTGTGGGGGGAATTCTTAATTACAAGAAACTTGTTGCTATTTCTGTAGAGGAGAAACAAAGGAGAAAACTTGTAGTGTTTAAAAAGTCAGAGCTGTAACACTAACTCACTTCCCTGGTGGCTTTCTATCAGACATTTTTAAAAGCATTTGGGCACCAAACTGTTCTTTGTGCCTTTGAAAAATCCCTTGTGTGAGAGCAAGGATGATTTAGAAAGGCTTATCTTTTGGAAAACCTTTGATAACGCCTCATAATTCAAATTTCATAATTTCAGGACAGACAATCTTAATTCATTCTTAATAGTAACTTGCTTATAAACTCACTCATGCTTTCTCAAATGCATTCTTAGTAATGAGAAGGCCACAGTGAGTGTTTGGATACCTAATGTGGATCCCTGAAAAGGATGAGTTATGAGCAGTGTACCCTGAAAGAGGTGCCCAAAAAAGAGCAGTGCTTCAGATCCTTGTTGACTGTTACATAAATGTGGATTAAGTTTTCCAGAGTGCATCTCCATATTTATTGCAAACTGGATTTGATGCCGGTGCTTTCCTTCATATTTCCTTCCTAGCTTATTCCTAGCTTCTAAACCATGTTGCCTTGGATCCCTGCTGAAGTAAAATTTGTTTTCTTGGCATCACATCTTAGCAGTGGTTTTGTGTACTCAGGGTTGTCTATCAGGCTGAAAGTTCTTATCAGTCTTGAGCTGCACATTACCACGTAACTTCCACGAAAGTTGTTCCATGGAATATGCACAGGAACAAATGCTGCTCCTGGGGTACAAACTCGGGTTCCTAGTAAAAAATCAGCTGAGTTTTTCCCTGATATTGGATACCATGTGGGGGAGTCCCTGGGAGGCCAGTCCTGGGCTGCCACCCTGATGGGGTAGTAAAAGAGTTGTTGCTGCAAAAAGCTATAAAACCTCTGAAGATAAGATGTAGATCATAAAAATAGTGATGGAAAGTGCTCTTCATGTACTCGTCAAATACCCATCTCCACATAAAAATACATCTTGGAGACTATTTTTAGGATCATCACATCCAGTGAAATGCCAGGTTTTTCTATATTTCATTTATTTTCAATAATCATACTTCTGCTGCCGCAGATCTGGGGAAGAGGTGCTGCATTTATACCTTTGCTTAATAGTAAAACTGGCTAATCTTCTGATTTCAGAGCCTGTTAACACAAACTGCATTTGAAAATGGTAATTTTCCTTTAGTGAAATGGCATTAATGGGCTAAAACTTGCTCGGTAGCTCCATGACATTTTTAAAGAATTTTGTGATTTTTGTGTGCCATGTGGCATCAGTTTACAGTACTTGGTGTCCTTTTTAAGGACTGCAAGACTAGAAGGGACCATCTGGGTTATCAAATACAAAGCTTCACAATTTCAGGCAGAGAGAAACAGACTTGGTACTGAAAGGCCCACAGAACAGTATTCTTTCAAGTATCCTCCCTTGCCAAATAAATAAAGTCATTCCCAGAACCTTACAACAAAGTAAAAAGTGTTTTTAATTAAGAAGAAAGAAAACTACTGTGTCAGGTTTTATCAAGACCAAGAAGAAAAGCTGAAGAGTAATGAATTGCATAGAAGTTGGGAGAAAAGAAAGAGCACTTACAATTAACCGAGAACAGGATTCAGAAGACTTGCAAATTTTTCCTGTTATTGGCACTTACTGCCAGCTGCATTTCTAAAAGCGAAAACGAGCACTGCTTGGCACCCAGGTTGTATATAAACCTCTCACCAATTTGGAAGGGACACCAGAGCTATTGAAGAATATCTGTCCAAAGCACAACAAACTGATTCTGAGATGCAAGGAACATTTTGTTTTCTTGTATAAATTATCTTTGAGAGAAATATGTTAACTCTTATGAATAGATAGTTTAGTAATACAGCTACTTATTGTAAGCAATTTTTAGTGGGTTGATTTCAAGTTAATTTTGAAAAACAACATCTTTTGCTCAGAGAAAGGGACTGCGTGTGTTACCATAACATTATGCAGATCAGCTGCCATTACAGTAGCATTTATTTTAATAGGAGGAGGTTTTCCTGCTGTGAGAGGGACAGGCAGTTTAGTTCCTTCTTGAGTGCAATTCTTTTCTCTTAGTGTCTCTTGAAAGAGATATTGTTTTTTTCATATCTGGGAGACAATGAACAGGAGTATGTACGTTTAATGTATCTGGGGTTTCTTAGCCCACAGGGGCATGTACTATATTGAATTAATCTCCAGAAGAGAGTTACACAAGGGAAATTCCTCTTCCCTGGCCCTTTTTCTTTCTCTGTACACAGAAGAGAGAGATATTCCTAATGAGGATTAAGTATTTTTTATTCTTTGCATATTATCTGTGATTACTTTAAATTCTTTTTTGTTGCTTTTAGGAAGGTTTTGTATCATAAAATAACAATAATTTAATACTATGAAGAAGCATGAGCTGGCAGTGTTAAACATACACCACGGTGAATCCACCAGTTCTTTCCTACAGCTTGTACATGAGTGATGATAAAATAGTTTAACAGTTCTGTTTATCAATATTAATATATGCAAATTCATCCAGGAATGTTGGTGCAGGACTACATACTCAACAGTTGGTATAGAAGAAGTCTTGGGTGGGTAAAGTCAGGAGTGTGGTTAGCATGGTACAGTGTAAGTTCCCTCTTGAGGATGAATTTTCCAGTGCTCCTGATTGGTTTTTGAAAGATGTCCCATCTCCTGCCTGTGACCAATTCCTCTAGCTCTTACTTAGATGTGGTTTAGGTAAAACTTTTTTAATTTGATTAGAAATCTTGCCTAGCAGAGATTGAAAGATTTGTGTCGTGTTTAATTTATATAGTACCCATACTTATTCAATTTACAATATTAACAAATTATCTAAAGACTTTAAAAATGCCTTTTTAAACAGACTAATATACAATTAGAACTGTAGGAAGGAAAGTTATTTAATAACTTTGTAGATGGAAATAGAAATTTTAATTAAAATAATCCATAAAGCCAGTGCACAATATAGGAAGTACAGAACACTAGATAATACATTCCAGAATGTTAAGAGGTAGAAATTTAAAAATAAAGCAGAATAAATAACAAAAATGAAAAAAAAATTTTAAAAATCCCTGTGTATTTCTCCAGTGTTCGTGGAGTTCTGATTTTTTTTCTTCTTAATGCAAAAGGTTTCTATCAAAGCAGGTCCTTTCCAAACCCTTCCAAAGAAATAGATTCAGATTCTGTTCCACCTCTCATGCACTGTGTGACTTCAACACTGGTATGGGTTTTTTGCATGTTACTATCTACACATGGTATAAAACCTCTCCTGTTGGAGAAAAAAACTCTCATTAGCATTTCCACATAAAACAAGCACATGAAACAAAAAATCTGATAAACAGTGCACACTGCTGAGCATTTAAAAAAATGCTGAAGAGCATTTAAAACAGAATTTCTGAGTGATGTTATAACAGCATCGTTCCTGGGAAAGACAGGCAGCAATATCCTGCTGGTTAAATAAGCAGCATTACTGCTTTGTTGGGAGCTTCTTGCATTATTTTTATGGCTATAATATTGCTTGCTTCTTTTTTTGTTGTTTCTCATTGTTTCATGTTGCTTTGCTATTTGCATGCAAACGGTTATCTCTTGCTAAGTTCCCCTCTTCTGTCTGCAGGAGACAAGGAGCAGCTTTCAAGAATCTCTTTGACATCATTTAGTAGATTTTACTGACTGCTAATGATGCTTTAAATTTTATCTTCAGTATCTCAGGATGTGATACTAAATATGAGATGAAGAGTTTCAGCACGCTCTGGCTGAACAAACCTCTGGTTAAACATGAAAATCCCAGAAGTGACTGAGAAGCAGACAGAGCCCTCTCCCTAGCAGATAAGGAGGCTGGGATAGTTGACTCTAATATTTATGCTTTCCCTCAGCAAAATAGAAAAAGAATTTGGAAGAATTAATTTCTTTTCATTCCTTCTTCTATTTATTGTATTCCTACATGCAATTAGATAGAATTAATTTTGAAAGAGTCATTCTGGATCTCTGCATTTGCACAGTGGTCTCTGGTTGCCTTTGCTGAGAAGCTGGTGAAGGAGGGCTCAGTTACCAGGGGCATTATGAATCAAGGGATGATGCAATTCTGCCTCAAGGGTCTGATCTTTCTGGGAATGCATTTCTAAGAAGGCCTCAAAAATATCAGACTGAAAGGTGAAGATTGCCCTAGAAGAGACAAAACCTAGCTGAAGGAATATGAGAAACACTTGTAGCTCTTACACAGCAGCAGGTAGCTGCCTGCATGGAGCTGGTCTTTCCCTTAGTCCTTAGATCATTGCAAGTGATGCTCTTCAATCTGTTTCTAATGACAATTCACTGGAGGGTTCCAGTATGGGTCTTTACAGTGAATAATATGAATATGCTGAATGCTTCCAAATGGTTCTTTGGGGTATGTGTGTTAATTCGCTTTGTCAGAATTTGTTTTGGGGGATGGGAGTGGGAAGGGGAAATAAATGCAAAACAAAGTTGTCCAACAGTGCATGTCGTTAATGTGGAATAGTTATGGCTGCTGGAAGTTGTTGCTATTGGTATGAGCCTTCTCTATGATCCAAGCATAGCACCAGTCTTCCCTGTATTCTGTATTTGCACTGACATAATGGTTCTGAACTTAGGATCAATAAACTGAGAGAATTAGTCATTATGTACGAGTCTGGTGGTTTTTCCCTGAGAATTTAATCAGTAACACCATACACAATTAATTTGAACAAATCTAAGCAGGGCACAATGGGATCAGGAGCAAGAATATATTCTTAACAGTCAAGCAACACCTACAATAACTGTTCAGATTAAAATTAGAATTTGAATTAAAATTCAAGTGATACCCATTTGCCTTTAATAATTTTTTTGGAAGTAATCACTGCTGAAGTACATATTAAGCCCTTTCATTAACCTCTAAAAGAATGCCTCTAAGTGTTGTTCCTTGGCTGAGATGTTAATATGCTAGTCATGCTGGTGACCTGTTCACAAAATCTGAATTACCAGCTGCATTTGCATTGATCTACAGATGAAGAGTGCTATTTCAGAGCTGTGGTGTTCTCCAGCTACAACTGTATGCAATTATTTGAGTGATAATACAACAAACATTAATTATGTTGATGAAAATGCATCCACTTTTAATATGATGAGTATGAGATATATGATTTTATATATATGATGGGGAATCATATACAATGAATAATAATTTTTCCATCAAAGGCATCAAAATAGCCAGTTACTGCACTCATAAAAGGTGATGGTGAAGGGGTGAGACACAGGGCAAGAAACTGACTGCTCTCAGTGGGGAGAGTTGCTTGAGTAGCTCTGCACAGCTGATTGTTGCCTCAGAAAATAAAATCGCCTATTTTCAGAGGACAGCTTCTGAAATGCTGTTCTCTTCTGCAGACTAGCTGAGGTTCCCAGCTCATGGGCTCCTGGTCAGGGAGGTGCCACCCTAACAGACTGTGCCTAAATCCCAGGTCTATCACAGCACGGAACTCAAGCAGGACTGGGAAGGGGGCAGTGGACGAGGAGGGGCACGCAGAGGTTCAGAAGCTCCTGCAGGGGCAGGTGACAGATGCAGGAGCAGTAACTCACTCTGCTTTGCATCTTTCCCCTGCTGGGAAGTTTCTGGATCACTGTGTGTGCTTGTGCTGAGCAGTGGGTGAGGAGGCAAGGGCACGGTGGGGTCTGAGCAGGGCCCTGGCTGACACAGGTGTCAGAAATGGTGAAGCATAGCTCAAGGTTTGTGGATCGGTGCTTTCTCCTGTACTGGCTGCCATAACCTGGTCATTACCTTGGTCATGACGTTTATCCTCCGGGTACGGTAGAAAAAAATAATGCAAATTATGTGAAGTTACAGGGTTGGGTTACTGTGGGGAGGTCACCCTTTGTTCTGGCCTGACAGTCCAGTTAATAACAATGATGGAATTAACCATCTCCTCGAGATGAAAGCTAGTGATGAGACACATCTCTGGTTCCTTCCTGGAATATTTCTCTTTAATTTAGCATATCCTGAAGGTAGAGTTTTAAGCCTAAAAGCAGTTAGAAGTGCTATGCTGAAAGCAGACATATGCTGTATAAAGACAAATAAGTAGGAACAAGGTGTGTTATCAGCACTCACATGTTTGTGTGCATTAAAAGAAAACCATGAAACAGAAAACTTTAGGCAGAGTTTAAAAAAAAGGCATGTTGTAAGATTTGGGTTCCTTCTGTGTGAATGGCAAAGTATTTTGTTGGTGATTAGTTTTTTCTTGTGTAGTTATACCCAACTGGTTGCTGTTGGGGGACTTTCCATAAAGTAATAGTAATAATAACAACAATAATAATTCAGTTATACTCCCCAAATATGAGGAAATATAAATAATTCAAAGGATTTTTTTAAATTATAAAGGATGTGGTCACAGCCCATAGGGAAAAACAAATGAGGACAAATATGTTCAATACCTAGTAAATCACTAAAAACTAGGGCAAATAGGTTTGTATCATAAAGCAAAACAGTTGAGTCACACATCCTGTGTCATGATTACTTTTAGTATTTGATGGGAAAGCTTCCTAGAATATCCATTTATAAATAAGATTTTTTTTTCATTGAATTACAGTGTAAAGTCTGTCCTAGCCTCACCATATGAAATTGAAGTGGTAGTAGTTAACCTTCATCAGCTTCCAGCCTCCTTATGTGAGGCACAGTATCAAATAATCCTCAACAGTTCCTTGTTCAGTATTACTCGAGTCCTTTACTCTGAGATTTATCTTAAAATATAGCACTGTTACTAATTAGTATTAATCTGCCTTTTCAAACATGTTTCAAAACATATCCCAAGATTACAAAACAAGGGTGTCTTCTGAACCCCAGTGGGGAGGTTGCTTAGAAGGTCCGTGCATGGGTAGAAAAAAGAAAAAAAAATTAGAAAAATTTAGAATTACTTTTAGAAACTTCCCCCCAGAGAACCAATAAACCTTTGAGTTATTTCAACTTTTCAAATATTATACTAAGCACGATGTAGTGGAGAAATGGTTTGGGTTGAGCTCTGTCCTGTAAAATAATCGGTGTCTGAGCTGCCTGGAGTATTTTGAAGTTCGAGGTTCCTATCTTTTTTCCTCTACCAAGTCAAGTTCTCCTTTGAAGTACTTCTTTCACATGACTGTTGCCACAAATAGATAGTATGAGTTTCTTCAGAGACTGACAATGATTGTAGGTGATTTTGGCATTCTTGAAAAGCCACAGCTACAGTCTGAGAAGGGGTTAGGCCTGGCTGAATTGCTTGTTGCAAATCTGTTGTGTAGATTTGTGGGTATGCACTGTTGTAGGTGGACTTGGTGAAGAACTTTCAAAATAGGCTCCTAACTTAACATGCACTGGGAACTGTGAAGTATTTTACATAAAAAGTCATGTATAAATATGTGTTACATAACTCCAGCAAGCAGCTGTAACGGAGCTGGGGAATGCAGACAGCTTCCAAGGGGCCTGGGACAGGGAGCACCCCCAGCCTGCCTGGAGAGATCAGTGTTAATTATCAAAGCAGTTGTGTCCTCAAAACTTGTTTGCCAGAGTTCAATTGAGAAGAGGCATGAATGTGATAAAACAAGGCAGCTATTTGGTTTCCAAGAAATACTCACGAACATAGAATTAGCACTGTTTTTGTTGTTCTGCTTTGTTTGTTTTCAGATAATGCTGCAGCACAGAAAATACTGGGTTGTAGAAAATGGAAAATCATTTGAGATTTTATTTTACGTGTAAAATGGAAAATTATTTAAACCCACATTTAAGTTACAGTTGACTTCAAAGAGCACCTCTGATTCTAGAGGAGTGGGTTTGGAACTCAAGTGAATTTGCTTTGAATTTACATAGCTTCTATTCATGTCTTCCTTTCTTCTTCTGTTAGTTGCTTACAATTTCATTGATGTATCTACCAGTGGTGTATATAAAATCCTGGGATGCTAACAACATAATTAATATGCCAAGCAGCACATGAAAGCACCTTGACAGGTTTGTGGTTTACCAACACTGGTTTTACAAGATTAGGCTGGAGGTCTCCAACTGCCTTATGTGAGTTGTTTACTCAGTCTCACATAATGCTGAAAATCAAGTTGTTATCAGCTGAGTGAGCAGCAAAGTATTACCATCTTCAGTGCTTACCGGTTGGGCTTCCTTGCCTTAGTGAGCCAGTCATAATTTTCAATTCGTTCAATAAATTCAGAGAGCAATTTTGATCCCAGCTACAAAATGACTTGTTTAAATGCTTAAGACAGTTTGAGATGTAAAGGAAAAATTATTCATAGATAGGAAAAAAACCAAACCAGAACACCAACTTTTAAAAATTTAATAGAAGAATTTTTTGTCTGTGGAAGGTTGAAATGGCTGGATCTTGCATATAATGGTCTTACAGCTTTTGGCCTGTAGAACAGTCCATCTCAGCAGATCAGTAATCCTTTTAAGCAGAGTGAACAGTGTAAGCAGCTGGTGGTACCTGTGCTGAGCGTTCTGTGTCAGTTCAGTGATCTCAGCCCAGCCCTGCCCAGCCTGAAAACACTTACTACAAAATGCAGCAGCAATATTTAGGGCCTTCGTGGTTGTTTTGGCTGTAGCGCTCGAGGGTGAATGAATGTGGCTTGTAAATTAAAGCCTTCTGTTCCTTAAGAGAAGGTGATTCATTTTAGAGTAACTGTGTGGAGTGTGGACTGCGCTGTTCCCCCGGTCTCTGTGACAGCTCCCTGCTACTCAGAGCTAAGGCAGTTACGTCTCCTGATCAGATTGCATGCTGCTGTCCTTTGGGTGTGGAAGGTTTACAGTTTAATTGCACAGACATAAGTGATTTTTTGTCACCTGTAGCCAGGGCACAGTGGAATTGGAAGTTCTGCTGTGTTTGCTGTACAATATAGTTTTATGTTACTTACACAAGGCCTCAGGTCTCTTGATTTAGCAGCTGAACACCTGTCAGATTCATAGAAGAAAGAATAAAAATTAATGTTCTCTTTTGTGAATTCCCTTCACTAGAGGTAATCCAAAGGCTTTATTTCTTCAGTTTTGCTGGTGCATTTACTGCACATAACAATAATTATCTGAGATAAAAATCTACTGTACTTTGACTCCCATTGATAGTGAAGCTCATTACACCCCCATTATAATTATTACCCTCTTTATGAATACCTCGTTAAACACTTCAAAAGCTGGCATCCAGGGTATGCTGTTTTAAGAAACTATTTAAGCGATCAGGATGAATTATGTAAGATATTAACAGTATGTTCCTTCTACATCACTTCAAATTTTACAAAATTTGGGGTGCATAATAATCAGAACTTTACAAATAATATTATTCTGTCTAACAGTTCTCTGACACTTTCCCAGTATACATTTGCTTCACTAATGCAAAATTATCTCTGGGAGCAGTCCTAGTAAAGGCAATATAGGAGTGAAAGCCATGGCTGATAAACAAAGGGCATCTCTGCCTGCAATACTCAAGTAAATGTATGTCCTGAAAAGTGTAGCACAGGCTAGGGACAGCCAGCAGAAATAGAAATGCAACTACTAGCTAACAAGGATAATTTTAAAAAAACAAACAAAACAAACCCAAACCCAAACATTTGTGTTTTATCAGTGAACTTGTACCATTCAAGACATGAACTCTTGGCTCTTGGTATGTGACAACTTCCGCTGTGTAGTGGGGATTAGATAACTCAAAGCCATAGAGACTACCAGCATCAAAAATGTTGCTTTTCACAATTTCCACCTTTTTCCTTGGCATTTCTTTGGCGACTGTCCTGTGACATGCAGGAGATAATGCAAACTTAGACTGAAATATGATTTTCATTTCAGTGCTGAAGAGCTTCACTTCCAAGAACACAGCATTCAATATATGAGAGCCTGCTTTTCTATTAAAGGCAATTGAATTTTTAGAAATGTATTTCTGCTCTGCAAAATGACTCTTAAAAATTGAATTCTGAAGTGAATCATAGGGCAAAATGAGTTTATTTAATAGCAGGACAAGACTGTGCTGGTTTGGAATATGTAGCAAAAGTCTCTACAGTTTAGGCACTGCTATTGACAATTCTTCTGTGTGGATGCTGTACTGTTTAGCAGTATTATAACCCTGATCATTCACGCAGATATTTTACATGTCTGAGGATGCTCTTTGAAAACAATGGACTGCACGGTTTGTCCAAAGAATAAAACAAACTTGACAAAAATGTCAATGCAGGTCTTGTAAAACCAGACTCCTAATTATCTTGCTGTGGTAGAACTGGCTGCACAGAGTTTACTAAAAATAACCTTTTTAAAAGTGGTTTGTTGCTTGTACTGTGAATATACATCAGAGGTATGGTAAAAAAAAAAAAAAAAAGGCAATTTTTTTTTCTGACCATATTTGAACCAAATTTTAATGTACTCCATTTTTTACTCCCCTGTAATAGGAGTGTATATCAATAGTATTTTCTTGCCAAACCATTGTAACAGTAAAGCTTACCTAAGTAAAGGCAGCAATAACATCTAGAATGTTTGCTTTGCACCCTAAAACTAATACTGAGATCAAGTTGTTTATACTGGAGGTAGGCCAGGTTCTATTTTGAAGTCATCACTTCTGATTCTCTACAGTTTTGTTATTTGGACTGAGATCTTATTTAACTTGTCTTATATTTTAGTGTATGAAAATATCATGTATGGAATGCCATGCATGAAAATCTAATCTGGAAATGACATTCATTTGTGCACACAGCTTCTGGTTATTTATTAAGGAAGTGCTGTTTCAATTAAGCATTTTACTTTTGGTCCCAATAAAAAAAAACTAGTAATAGTTGGACTCAGTAGACATTTTTAAAAGCATATTAAATATTTAAACAAATTCTTTTCTGCTGGGAGAAGTGTCTAGTGTACTTCATTGGTTGGTGGTCACATAAGAACACTGCAGAAGGTCTTTTTAGATGTAAGCAAACACTGTCCCTCTTGCTCCTTCTGGATAGGAAACTTCCTGATTTCATTCTAGTTCCAAGAGTAAATTAGAAATGGGGTGTAAAATGCAATATTTGTAGACTGTAGTGATCTTTACAAATGCTTTAATAACAGAAAAAGCTACACACATTTGCAGTATTTTTATGCAAATAAAAGTCCACAGAATAATGAGGTGAAATTTGTATCCATATATACATACCCCACTATCTGCTTGTTTTTATTCTTTTAGATTTTTGTCAGATTCTATTACTGGGTTATGCTACTCTCTTGCTTTAGAGGCAGTAGAATGTGGGGTATTTAGCATAGCTTTTCTTGTTTCTTTTCTAAATATGGACCACTTTGATTAGCAGCAATATAATTTTGGTATTTCAGGTGTGTTATGGATTAAACATACGGTTTGTATACTACAAAAAACAAGATTACTCTTTATTCTTGTTTTTCCATAGAGATACAAAATCTTCTGGCTCAGAAATAAGATTTCGCTCTCCCAATCCCACCTCAAATTTTGCGGTCACTTTTTTCTACCAAGTCCTTTCCCAACTCATGCCCAAAAGCAGAGATGTCTAAAAAGTAGAGATCTCTGAAACCTGGAACCTGAAATGTTGAAAGTGTCAAGGTATGAGCCAGGATGTGTTCTGCCAGCAGAAAATATGGGAGACTCTTGAGCAATTTAGTGTAGAAGGCCAGAAACCTGGTTCTTATCAAGCAATGTCAGAAGACTCCAAAGGATGCTTTGTGACTGAACATTGCTTCCTGTGCCCGAACAGTGAGGCATCCAGAACAGACTGAGCATATTCTCAGTTTGTCATGATGTCTTGGAAGGTGAAGAGGAAGGATCAGCATTTTCTGTGTAATGCAATGGTTAATAAAAAGTGAAGGAAGTTTTAGGATAAGTGGGAAACATATTGCAGTCTTTCTGTTTTGCATTCTTGTGAGAGTCAAAAAGATTTTTTTCAAGAATGCCATTTTGGTGGCAAACACATTTCAAAAAAAACCATTGCAGGGTTGTGGGGCATTCCACCCTGAAGATTTGTGTATGCCCATGGTTGAAAAGGAACCGCAAATGTCAGAGGCTTTTATAAAGACAGTTTTATTGGTAAATTATACACTTGGCATGGAAATTGGTATGTTAGTCCCTTATCTTCTCATGTAAACACAGTGGTGGATTTTGAATAAAGGGTAGAGCGAAAGAGAGAGGGAGAGACAGGAGGATCACCAGTGCTGGCTCCAGCATTGATCCAGCATTGATCTCTGGGATCCAGCATTGATCCAGCATTGATCCCTGAGATGTGCACACCGGGGTTTGTGGAGGTAGGTTTTCATAGATAAGTTTCCCCCACCCTGGAGGTAACTTTCTCACTTTCTATGCAAGCTATTACAATGTGCAGTTCATTCTTCTTGGTGTGTCTGGAAACGGTTCAGAGCCCTTTGGGGGTCAGGGGTGGTCTTATTCTTCCCCTACTGAGCCAGCTTTTGGTCCACGTCTGCTTCTTGACCTCAATCCCATGGCTGTGCTATGCTCTGCTTATTCCCAGGACCCAGAACAAGGACATTTGTCCCAGAAAAGTACTGCCCTACCTCCCTTGTGGCCCCTTCTCCAGCCCCATCCCATTGTTTCTCACAGCATGTCCTCGCCAGAGATCCTTGTTGGCTCTGTGGCTGTCGGTGTTTGAGACCGGCAACCAGCCCCTTGTCCCCTGGCTTCTGTAAAATGTGTAGCAGCAGAATGTCTTGTGAGTCAGAATATTCTTGACATGGGTCTTTTTAGGTGTCCCTGTTCTCCCACAGCTGCCCAGCCTAACAAGGAGGACTGTGTTGCTGTGGAGTAGCCAGTGAAGTTTCGTAGTTAGAGCAAGCCATGAGGCTTCCTAGAGAAAACCTGCACATCTCTCTGCTTTCTTAGAAACGGTTTTAAGACAAGTCACCACACAGATTTTGTGGTTTTAAATAATTCATTCTTAAGTATTTGAGAGATTAGTAGTAGTTTTGTAATATCTGAGCTAAATTTAGCTGTGCTTTATGTAAAGTTGGTAACAAGTGTTCTTTTAGAGTGCTAAGTGATTGGACGGTATAATTTAAAAAATCACAAAAAAATTAAAAAAAAAATCACTTTCTGTCTTCTTTTATGTCTTACTCTGTAAGAAGAAAATATGAGAAGATTGGCACACTTTAGTCTACCAGTGTATTACAGCGACATGAATTTATAAAGAAGTAAACATAATATTTTTGCTTGAATTTGCTGTCAGATTTGAAAAGCTGCAAGTGTCAGATGCTCTGGATTAGTTTTTTTGGTTGGCGAGGTCTTTGTTGTTTTGGGTTTTTTTTGTAAAGAGAATTGTATCAGGTGTATGTTCGTCTGTATGAAAATATCCAACAAAAGCACTCAACTTACCTTGGAGCAATTTGATTGTAAAAAGCTTGAGTTTGAATTCTTGCGTTTTTGTCAGAGTGGCTTGACATAGTAATAAGCTTTAGGGGAAGGACTTGGTATTTATGTGTTGAGTTTTGAGCAATGCTGGTTTTTTATGATTACCACCATACAGTTAGATCTCTGGATCCTGGGGAAATATACCTTTGTCAGGAGAGCCAGAAACTGTGAGTTAAGGAGTCTGGTCTTGGGGTTTTCATGAAAACTTATCCAAGTTACAAAGGCTCTGCTTTTCCAATTTCCCAGAAGTAGAACATGAACAAATGTACTTTAATTTTCTTTATAAGGGTAGCCGTGTTTTAACTCAGTCACGTTGTATTTTAATTTCCTTTATAAAGTATTTTGAGAATTGCAGGTAAGCATTTTTTTTATAGAGGAACAGATATTTATTGGCAGGAATTTGTCTTGGATTTACTGTAGGTTAAGTAACTTTTCTTGGCACTTTTAGGAACAATTTCAACAGTATAAAAAATTGCCACTCTGGGGAAAAATGATTACTTTATACTTCTATTGAGCTGCCTTGGAGTAACCAGAAGCCTGGAGGCTCAAAGTGCTGCTTGAGAAAGTACAGCTTTTCATTTTACAGGGAGTCTGTGCCCCCTGATAATTTATGGGCAAGGCATGGCTGCAGTCAGACCTCTGTAGGATTAAGATGGTGAAAGATGAGTAGGGAAAATTTTATCTCCATTTCTGTCCTGTGCACCTAAAGCCAATATTGTTCCATCTCACTGAGTTTTGTTAAACAAACCATCTACAAGGATCAGATTTATTTAGCCATTATTGAATTACTCCAGCTCCTGTAAAATACAAGCCTAAAGCACACTAAAGGTGATTTTGTAAATAGAGCCCATTCTGTTTCTATTGTATAAACAGAGTTTAGTGTCACAGATTCATACTTTTGTAGGCTGCAGTTGTCTCACTACCGAAGCTCACCAAATAAGGTCTCAAAATTGAGAGTGTTTAGCTTTCCAGGTGCTGAGTGAGATCATCAAGTGGTCAGATGAACTTTTTTTTGGTCTAAATCTTGCCTGATAGCAAAGCTTTTCTGAAAACTTAGAGCTCTCTGTATTTGCAGTTATTTTCATCCATCAGTATGCTATTGATTCTACTTACCAGTTCCCACGGCCATGAATAGGAATTGGTAATTTGGAAATATGTGATTGTCCCCTGTACATGAAGAGACAGTTCTGTTGATTAAGATTTTTTTGGTATGAATTCTGAGGTCGTTACTTTAACAATGAACTCAAATCTATGTTTTAAAGTAATGTCCTTGCAGATCAGAACTGACATTGGTTGTTGTTACTTAGTTTGCATAACCATGATATTTTTAGAGTAATGTGTGGCATTGGTCACTCTAAAATACAACAGAAACTGTCAGTCTGCTTCTATTTCCACTGAAATAAAAATAATTGAAGAAAGTTTATGGAGTCCAGATTTTTAGATGAGTCTTCATACCCTCCAGTGATATAGAACTAAATGCCCTTGTAAAAAGTTCCCACATGGCTTGTATCTGATTAGTTAGCTGATGTTCACAGGCTGGTACTGGTGCACACACAGTCAGTAACAGAATGCACAAAGCTTTGGAGGTGTATTTTAGAATTTGGAGCTGGATTGGTGAAGTTTTCTGGGTTTGGGACAGGCCTCCAGGGAGCAATTAGTACAGCTGGTGTGTAAATACAGAATTCATTGCTGAGAGAGCAGTTTGCATGCGTGAAGTAAAGAATAAACCTCTCCTAGGCTTGAGAGCTGTGATATGTCCATTCTGCATTTATGACTTGGGATGTAAGTTTTGAGCCAGTATAATGTGTTGTGTCAGGGTAGACTCAGAGTTGCTTGCAGGAGTATGGAAGCTGATTGTTTTCTGAAATAATATATTCAGCTTCAATTTTTCATCGATTTTGAAAGAAAAAAAGGACAAAACTGATATGTTTTTAATGCTTTTCAATGAGTTATAATTGTTTAGATCTTTTTTTAACCTGTGTTTCCACACATTATCATAATTGAATTTATTAAGTTTAAAACATAACCCAATTGATTTAGGTAGCAGAAGGTGTGTGGGTATGGTTTTTGGCCTAGGAATATGATCTGGGACTACCAAATTCACATGATTTACATTTGGAAATGAGAATCTGTTGCCATGGCCCATGTAACTGTAAAGCTCAGAGCAAGTTTTACAGTGTGGTCACAAACAAATTTTCAGCACTTTGAGAGAAAAGCTCTGGGGTGAGGAGGTACACAGGGCACCAGGGCAGCCCAGTTTCTCTGCAGCTTCAGCCAAGGTTTGTCAGATGAAGGGGATGGCTGCCACTCACAGCGTCCTGGTGGTGACCACAGGTACCTTGGTCACTACTGATGCAGCTGCGGCACGATGGGCTCCAGCACGGAGTGCCCAGGGGGCTCCTAGCCCTGTCCAGCTCCCTTCAGCTGTGGTTAATAACAGCCCCGTATCTCCTGCAGTGTTCCGCTTTTAGAGACATCCAGAGAGAGGCATCACTGAGATTCCAAGGACTCCTTAAGAAAATTTAGCCCAAGTGCTTGGTCCCTCCTTGTTTCAAACAGAGATTGCTGCTCCCTAAATATGCCAGAGGCTTGAGCAGCTCCCTTAACTTGTGGGGGTGCTTGGGGTTTTTTTCTGCAGACATGTGCTTAACTGCTGACATCACTGGTATTCAGTGAGACTTGTAAATTCACACTTCTTGGTATTCTATTTTTTACAGGTTAGTTCAATTAAGTTAGACACCTTATTTATACTGACTTCTTGCCTGATGGCAGCCTATGGACAGAAGAGACAAGCTGCAGAGCAGCCTGGCAGTATTTTATTGCCTTCTTTAGAAAGAAGGGAGAGAGTTTAGGCGGAAACTGGTAAACGAATGTTGCAATGGCAAGTCTGCAAAAACATTGTCCTTCTCTTCTGCTGCCAAATCCTTAGTTTGAATGGGTTCTGCTTTCTTCATCAGTACTAGTGATTCACCAAATTCAACTTCCCATACCAAAGAGGATCCATATTTTTACTAAGTTTTTACAAAGACTTTCCTAAGCTGTAAATTGTTATTGACTTAGCTGGAAGTTAAGATGAGCCAATGAGTTCTCCTTGAATTCCCTTAGCCTGCATTGTGAACTCCTTCATGGAATGAGTCCCAGTCAGGATTTCAGTAAAAACCTCAGGCTGTGAAGTGATCACAGGGGAACAAGAAAACAACTTCATTAGAGCCACTGACCCCTTGAGATGGCTGCATCTCTGTAATTACAGTCATGTAATCAAGCATGGAAAGCAGTTCATGTGGTTTTGGCCTTTTGGAGTAGGTTTTCTTTCCAGAAGGTTAGTTAGCTGTTGAACTCTAATTAAAAGCACGTATAAGCATAAAGGAAGAAAGATTTTATGAAGTGTGTCTGGGAGGAAAATCAGAAGACAACAATGAGGACAGCAAAATTAAGTTGTGGTTTGTCTGATAAGCCTGAATGACGTGAGAGTCTGAGTGAGAATTCCCTCAGTTATCTCAGATCTTCATTTCACCTGTGCTCAGTTACAAACACTAATTTTTGCTGTTTCACGTGGTGTAGTGGGACCATTTTTGTAAGATTGTTTTCTCTGATTCAAATCACAATGACAATAAGGAAATCAAGGTAAGAAAGAACCACAGCCTAAATAAACGGCTTTTCTAAAATTACTTTTTAGATAAATATTGCTACAATTTTCACTGGAGACCAACTGTCAGGATTCAATAAACACTAGTTTTAATGAGTATATGTAAATTATGATGTGAAGTTACCCCCAGGGTAACTTTCCAAATCGGTTAGTCATTGTAGTTTTATTCTGATAGTTTTATTTATTCTATTTAAATAAATAACTGTTCTGCCAGAGATTTACTTACAGTTTTAGAAGTAGTTGATATTACTATCACCTTTGAAGAAATTTCAGTTGTCTGAATTTGAAAGTGTATTGTAGTTTCTAAGCAAAAGGAAGTTAAAACTTTTCTGATCATTTCTAGACTGCTCTCATAACCTTATTATTGCAAGATTTGTGGTTTTTCTTCTGTTTCTCTTACCACTTGTTGACTTGTATTGTCCTTTATTTAGTTTGCAAGCAATGCTGTAGCTAGAAACATCTCTTTTGATCTATGATGTCTCTATCATACTTCTGGGCATAATTATAATCATAAAAATCTTTGAAACCTTTCTGCCTGATGTCTTGTTATCACTAAAGTTGAGATGTTCTATACTGCCACCATAAAAAAAATTAAATAAAGTCTATTTTTAGCCTTCAAACACTCACAAAGTAATAAAAACCACCAAACAAGGCTGCAGTTTATGTCTTTGTAGCATACAAAAATATCTGTTTCATTGCAATATCTTAAATTCTCCCTTAATCTCTCAAACCCCTATGAATAAAGCATTGGATTACCAAGTAATACCCTTCATCACAAGGAATTAGGCACTTTAGCTTTAGGCTCCATCTAAACCATTGCATTAGGAGAGATGTTACTGACGTCATGTTTTCCAAGTTCCTGTTGACTCACATGGTGCCTTTCCTCACCCTTTAAGATCTTGTTGAGATAAAATCTGTCTCTCATGACCCTCTTAATTCTCTTTTTTTTGGGTGGCTTTGAGGCACCAGCATGCACAGGATTTTCTAGCAAGGAGTAGGAAACTTAGTTCCTGTTTGTGTGCAAGTGAGTCTGTAACAGAGCTTTGGCAAGTTTTGTGATTGCATTAATCTGTAAGTTTAATAAATCAGGATAATAATTTCCTTGCAAGAAAAAGGTTTTTAATTAGGACCTTGACTTGTCTATGTCTTCTGTCTGCAGTATGCAAAAAACATAAAGGACATCCAGCTAATGATTCCCTCTTCCCTTTTGTCCTTCTATTACATTTTAAAACTTTTTGTGGTACCAGAGTTTATGTACTTCTGTGTCATGTGTTGTGGGAATTCTATTAGAATTCATGGAACAAAATACATGGAATACAAGTGTGTACTCAAATCCTTATTGCCTACTCACTTCAGCAGGCTGGCAGTGAGGAATGCAGCTGGCACCTGGTCAAAAACTCTCCTGATTTTGAAAGATACTCTCACTTTTTATGGCAGAGGAAGTGTAGGAGTCACCAATGTGGCCTTAAACCATCATACAGCCTTTAGTGTTTACAAAGAGTCATATTCTTGCTAAGTTGTTAAACCTCAGTCCAAACCAATTTGCTTCATGACATGTGCTGCGCAATCTTATCCCGTGAAAAGATTTGGGATTGCATTAATTTTTCTTCCATTTTTACAAATACATGATAGTATATTGGATCTACAGTAAGCATGAATTCCTTTTACATAGAATGTCCTCACAATCTGGATAATTGCTTTTGTGAAGCTGTTTTAGTTGGGTGTTTCATGGTTTGCTGGACAGCTTTATCTTGTAGGTTTATCTTGTAGATTATTGATACTGCAGTCCATAACAGAACTGGCAAGAGTCGTATTGAATTGATTTTTTTTTTTTTTTGCTTCAGCACATCACCTAGAAGGCATTGACTGGTCTATCTACAAAACTGTCACTTGGTTTTATGTTCCCCAGGGAGTTGTAACATCTTGTCATCATATACTCAAGGAAATACCTATTGAAAACCCAATTAGGCAATTTTTTATGGATCCATTGTGCTTTTGCATTTTCTTCTGGTGTGTTACTTTAAAATAGTAACAGTCAAATTGACCTTATATTCTGCAACACTACTACACCTTTCACTGGGAGGTTGTCAGCCTGAAAGTTGGAATATAAGGTTTGCAGTCTGTCCTCACTTCACAGATCCCAAACACAATGTTCTGTTTACCCTTGGCACTGCTGTAAACAAGAATCTTTCTGGTCTGCTGAGTGATTATGTAAATAGGGCTTTTATAAAGCATTTTAAGCACCCAGTAGAACAGAATAACTTCTTTAGAGTTTTTTCCTTTCTAATGGTAATTGCATAATTGGTTATTTTGTAGGTTATTTTTCTCTATGTGATACGTAGATGCCAGAGTCACTTTTGAGCGTTTTTACTGAAGAACCCTAAAAATCATTCAGGAAAACAAATCTGCCAGGCTCCTCCATGTTATCAACATCTCAAAATGCCTTTGGCAATGAATAAATGCCAGGCAGTTATTTGGCACTTGACTTGTCCCTTATTTCTTTGAACTCAAACATATTGCATAAGATTGGTAAATTATGTTAAGCTAATAATTGAAACAAAACAAAAAAAACCCCAATCCTCCCTTGATCTAACCTTTCCAATTTCTATCTAAGTACACTATATATAATAAGCCTTTAATTGTTGTGAGAAAAATTCAATCTGCTTTAAACTTCCCATAAGTGTTACTTAAACTTCCAATGTTTTGTCTTTTGTTTCTGCAGATTTCTGTTTTGCCTCTGGAGAGTTTCATTATGGCAGCCCCCAGTGAACAATGACATCCTTTGACAAATACAGATGCCAAAAAGCCAGACAAAAACAGTGGCCTTGTTTCGTTTTTACTCCAACACAGTGAAATGGTGCTCTTAAAGTTTTGTTATTGACTCTCACTGGAAAAAAAACCAAGCTCCCTACCAGACCATTTTTCCCCAGCCCTCTCCCAGTGTTCTTATGGATGCTTGACACAGTGACATCATGTAGTAGGCCCTGAAGTGTTGTCATAACTGAGTTGCAATGGTTTTATACACTTCTCCATTTCCCAACAGCTTTCTGTCAGTTCTGCATTCTTTTTCCTGGGGCCTGATTTTCCCATGTTACTGGCTAGCAGACAGGCTCGTGGGCTCTTTTGTTCCAACCACCTATGAAAAACGTCAAAGAGCAGATGACCCATGCTATTTTCATGCACTCTGCATCATTATTACCACTCCCATCTACCTGGCACTCTTGGTGGCCTCTCTTCCTTTCGCTCTGATTGGCTTCTTGCTCTGGTCCCCGCTGCAGTCAGCCAGAAGGCCCTACATCTACTCCAGGCTGAAAGACAAGAACCATGCCAATGGAGCCACGCTGCTCACTGAATGGAAGGCTGCAGGGAGTGGCAAGAGCTTCTGCTTCGGCAGTGCCAACGTTTGCCTGCTGCCCGATTCTCTGGCAAGATTTAATAACGTTTTCAATACGCAGGCCAGGGCTAAAGAGATTGGCAGGAGGATCCGAAATGGGGCGAGCAGGCCACAGATTAAAATCTACATAGATTCTCCTACCAACACATCCATCAGTGCAGCAAGTTTCAGCAGCCTGGTCTCCCCCCAGGCTGGAGATAACCGTACTGTTAACGCTGGCATCAAAAGGACAACATCCATGGAGTACAAAGGAGACAACTGTGGCTCAAACAACGGCGAGGAGAACAGAGAAGATAAAGGTGGAAGTGGAGAGCCCCATGAGGCAGAAGAAAACACTTGCATTGTCCGTATCAATGGAGAGGAGAATGGCCACTTGTCAGACACAGAAACAGACACCGTCAATGGCCAGGCTCGTGCCAGTTGCCCAGCAGAGCCCTCACCGGAAGGTGATGCAGAGATCTCAAAAACACCAAACCACAAACAGAAGGAAGGAGATTCCGGGAGTTTGGACAGCTGCTCTGCCTCACGCGAGTCCCTAGTCAAGGTCCGTGTTGGAGATGGTACCGTGGACCAGAGCACTGTCAACAACAAGCTCCTCTACAAAGCTTCAATCATGAAGAAAACTTCAGTGCGGAAAAAGAAACACACAGATGAGACCTTTGATCATGAAATCTCTGCTTTCTTCCCTGCCAATCTGGACTTTCTGTGCTTGCAGGAAGTGTTTGACAAAAGAGCTGCAGAGAAATTGAAAGAGCAGCTCCATCACTATTTTGAATACATCGTCTATGATGTGGGCGTCTACAGTTGCAATGGCTGCTGTAGCTTTAAGTTTGTGAACAGTGGTCTCCTTTTTGCCAGCCGCTATCCTGTTATGGATGCTGCCTATCACTGTTACCCCAATGGAAGAGGAATGGACTCCTTGGCTTCCAAGGGAGCCTTGTTTCTCAAGGTAAGAGCCTTTTTGCGGCTGTAAGTATTGACTATGTGTATATGGCAAGTTATAAAGTTACATTATTTTCTCATTTCTTTAGACCTCAGCAGAGGCAATAGTCAGATTTAGATTTCCTGATATAACCTAATGGGTTATAGATATAATCTTTATGGGATCTGTAGCCTGAATACTGTGTTAAAATGATGGATGTGTCCGAAATAATGGGGATTTCTGAAGGTAGAACTCAAGTATAATTTCAAGACTCAAAATTTGAAATGGTTTTCATGATATTTTAGTTTCTTTCTTTACAGAAATCTCTAACAAAATGCATAAATTCTGAGCTTCATAACATGAGTACAGTACAATGGGCATTACTGTTGGAAACCAGCTTGTGCTCATTGTGTGTTAGTCTGGCAATCAAAAGACAATCAAAAGTCTAAATGTCAGTATAATAAAACTGAAAGAATTACAGTGAAACATATTCTTGCAAAAGAATTAGTAAGGAGAGATATGAAGAGGAATAAAGACAAACGTGCCTGGGACACTGGGGAGCGCAGAGCTTTTTTTGTTATTAACACAGTTTACTTAAATTAACTAATGGTAGAGAGAACAGGAAGCCTGGGGTAATATGTCTGTAAATCATGAAAAGCAGAAATGAAAGTCTGCATGCAATGATTTGCTTTTCCAAGACCTAGTGGCTGTTCATGCTTGCTTCTCGGGAGTACCTGGCTGTGCTCTTTCAAAAGTGGACTTTTCTAATTTGTGATTAATCAAGAACCGAAACTTTTATCCAGACATCCAAGTCTGTAGACCCAAACCTAGAAAGATCTGAAAATGTCTAGAGTATCGCATTTCAGATTTTGTGATTTAGTCACAGTTTGGAATGGGTTTCACTGACTAAATTCTGAACTTCTTTTCTAATATTGGTAAAGTACATAAGATGCTCAAATTATATGTACTTTCTAGTCACAAGTCCTCAAAAAAAGCCATTAGCAGCCATTAAGAATATGGATTGTGAATAACGATCAGTGGGAGGCTTTGTACTCTGTAGTTTTAAACCAAAGCAAAAACTTTTGGTACTGTGACTTCTGTAAAAAACCTCCAAATATTCGATTTTTGGTTCTGATAACAGTTCAGTGTTTCAACTACATTGACATAAACAAAAGCCAATCCCTATCTGAATGCAGGTTTCCAAAAACTGGGTCTAAGATCTCTATGTTGCACTCTTATTTGTTTATAAACAGCAATAATTTATTTTTTCAAAACAAATTGCTGCAAACAAAAAATGGACATAGATCTTGTGTAGTATAAATATTTCTGGGTTCACAGAGACTACCCTTGAACATATGCACATGTTGGGGATTAAGAGATTAAAACCAATCTGTTTTTAACTGCCCATTGCTGAGTCATTGATTTGCCACCCTGCTAGGCAGGCTGCAATGTCTCCATTTCTCTTGCAGAAAATTAAGCTTCTTTTCAAGATTCCACTGGGATGATGAACTTAATTATGGATCCAAGTCGTTAAATAATGTTACAGTTGAGCAGGGAATAGAGGCCAATTATTATGAAGTTCCAAAGATGACTCCATTCTTTTGAATATAATAGAATTCTGTCCAGCCATAAGACTGTTCTTCCTCCTGTCTGTGTCACTTTGATATACTTCTCTTCACACCTAAAATATTTTTCATTCTGAGTTTAATCTATTTTAACATGAATTTACTTTTTCTTAATTGCACTTTAAATGACTAATTGTACATAGGTCATTTCTTTGATGACAGCAACAACGTAGAGTAGGAATAATTCTTGAATTTTGTCTTTGAAATAAAGTAGGTTTAGAGGTTGTTTTTCTTGATGTAGTGTGCTTAGTCAGCAACTGGGTGGGTGTGGACTCCAGAGACAAAAGCTACTTACAGTAAGTAAAAGGCTGGTTTGGTTTTGAAGCCAGTGAGAATCAGCGCAGGAACTTCAGAAGCCTCGAGCTGTCGCACTGGGGCAGCCGGAGCTGGCAGAGGGTGTCAGAGCTCTGGGGGGCAGCTGCTGTTCTGGCCAGCACGCTGCCATCCCCAGGGACAGCTTAGCTCCCTGCTTCCAGGTGGGGCTTTCACTGGCCCTTAGAGAACTTTGAATGCCTATAATGACTCTCTACACGAGAGTTTCTCTGGTTTTAAAGAAAGTAAGAGCCTTGCAGAGCAGGAGTGTCCTAATTGCTTCCCACTCCGCAGGGGCATGGAGTTGAGCCTCTGTCCTGTGCAAACCCAGGGATTTTAAGTTCCTGCCTCCTGTGGAATGCAGTGTTCCCATTTCTGAGGTAGAAACAGCATCAGTTGAGTTTTGTTTTTTAGGATACTTGTGAAGACTGTTCCCCTTACACAGCTTCCATCTCTGAGTAAAGGAACAGTTGCTCTCTGTGTTGGTTAAAAGCCAAAAGTTGTGCAAAGCGATTGAGGGGAGAAGGCTCATATGTTTTGACAATATGGATAAAGCCAGTTAATGTTGGGGAGGAAGACACCTTTATTCCAATTATTCTGAACCTTAAGAAACACCCAACATCTAAATTCAGAGGAACATTCAGAGAAAGAATCTGATTGTTGTTTAATCAGTATGATTGTCTCCTTACTACAAATAGAACTGTTAGGGAGATAAATTCAAGGGCTCAGAACTAAATATTTAAAGAAAGTTGAAATAATTTGAAAATCTCAAAACTGCTTTGGGGGACTCTGACACAAAACAGATCCCTACTGCCCTGATACAAGTGTTTTGCACTTTTTTTCATTTTAGAATGGGTTCTAAATAAGAACTGATTTTCCATTGAATAAGAATATTCAATTTCCAGTGAATAAGAAATGATTTTCCATTGCCCTCATCTTCCCTGCCCTGTCTTCACTATCTAGATTGTAAAGTTCAGGTAGAGATTTGGAAGGATTTGAGAGATTTGCTTAGTCATACAAAATTATTTTACCTGAGAGACTTACAGAGCTCAAGGATTATTATTAGTAGCTGTAATAACAATCAGCTCTTACCTACTGCTTTTCATTCCTGTGTCTCAGAGTGCATAATGAAGAAAGGTCAATATCTGCTTAATAGAAGGAGAAACTAAAGTACAGGAAGGTAAAGTGATTTGATTGTGGTTTAACACCTAGGGTGTCACAAACAAAGATCCAAGTTGGAAGTAAATTACAGAGGCTTTTAGCACAGTTTCATGCTACCTGACAGCTATTTGGAGACCTGTGCAAAGGAGGTCTGCCTCTGTTCTCCTTCTAAGGATGTCTGCCACAAAAGGTGCCACTGCTGGTGTTTTTCTGACAGAGATCAGACTGGTTTTTCCATCTGTAGGGGCTGATGCTTTCCAGGTCAGGATGAAGACATGAGGATGACGTCGTCGTGTCAAGTCCATTTTCTACAAAGCTGGAGGACTAATTTGCCTTTGGCACTTGGAACTCTTCAAACTCTACCAGTGTTTTTATCTCCAATCTGAGGGTCTCATTGGGATGTAAGAAAAACGTGGTCTCAGAAAAAAAATAGCATATATAAAGGGGGAAAATGTCTCATCCAAGTGACAGTTTCATGTCTGAAGTGTTAAACCATTGTTCCTAGTTGCCACTAAAGACTCAGAGGAGAAGTTAGCAAATACATAAATCAGCCAATCCATTTTCATACTTTGACAGTCTGGGCCCTTGGGAGACCCTGCCGTGACTCTGTTCTAGTGTAGCATTTCACATTAATTTAAAATGCCGAAGAGAAGAGAAGAGCCCTTGAGTCACTTTGTATGTTTTGTAACTCCCATTGTCTCTGCTGCTGCTCAGCTGCAGATGGAGGTGGGAAGTGGGCCTGGCACTGCCCCTGTGCTGGTGACTGGCACTGAAAAGCTGCCGTGGACAGGCCTGTCTGGAACGTGGTGCAGATCTCAGTGGTCTCAGCTCCTCTGCAGCTGCAGGTTTGACACACACGTAACTTTCATGCACCCTAGTTTTGATGGATTTAAAGGGAGTTATCACATACACATCCTCTTCAGAAACTGGATGTTGATTTTACAAATCAGCACCGTCAACTCATGTTTAAAAGGTGTCAATGAGTGCTGAGCAGAGATTGTGTAATTGTCTGTAATTTGCTGGAAGGTTTCAAAATGTCAACGTCCCTCTTTAGACAGGGATCTAGTGTGGATCTAGTGTGGAGCCTTAGTTATGCTGTGCCAGGGATGCTGTGTAACTTTTTGACAGTAGTGCAACAAAAACAGAAAGCATCCTTAACTTGACCTGGTGAGTTTGCCCATATTTTTCTAGGCGTAGCAATTTAATAAAAACTCACTTTTGCTGACAAATTTCGCCTCTCTTGTCCTTAACTTGTAATAGTTGTAACAATAATGTAAATTTAAGCTATTCAAGAGATGTAGATGCACAGTCACTTCGGGAGGTGAGAGAAAGAGGCATCATTCTCAAAATGGTTGTTGACTGTGAGAGAGGTTTTGGAGGCCTCCTCTCCCTATGGGACTGGGAGATACAGAGGTATGGTGTGTAGAAGGCTGCTCTTCCTACTGTTCCTGGTAGGAAACTATTCTGGGTTCTGGCATCTGCCAAGAGAGTCTATTTTAGCAAATAATAAGAACTTTAAGTTAGAACACAGTATGCGAACATAATGCAAAAACTACAGTCTGACGTGGGAAGTTTGAATAGTTAATAGTATTCTTCAAAATCAAAAGCAAAAAGAATGTCTTGTGGATTTTGCTAAATTTCTAGAAGAACCTGTGTTTAATTAATATTAATTCCTAAGGTTATTAACAGATTTACTTTTCAAATTCTCTGAAAATGAAGGCTGTTCTCAGGGAGTACAGTAATTGAGCAGAGAACATGTTATTATTCATTACTTAAAGGAAACCTAGCAACCTTTGCTTTGTGTGCAGAGCTCAACTTGTTTTCCAAAGAGCTGGTATGGTGGTAACAGATGGTAGAAGGAGCAGCAGCTCTGATTGCAAAACTGCTTTGAAGCACAATTTTTACAGTTTTATCCTCTCAAGGAGCCTGCTTTATGTGAGAAAATGAGGGTTCCCTGAATTAAACTCTGTGATTCTCTTTTTTGATATTTCTGATGCAGATGCATTTTGCTTGGGTAATTTCAGCTGCCTTTGCTGTCCCGAGCCAGCCCGTGTGTGCTGTGCCTGGGAGTGAAGGGGCAGCTGCTGCAGTTCCACACTGCAGGGGAAGGTGGGGAAGGTTTTGGACCTCAGGAGTGCACAGAAAGGGGAATGGCTGCTTTCTGACCCCAGCAAAAGAACACCTAGAGTTTGCAGTGGTTAGACTTTCTGGTCCTTGATCAGTTGTCCAGCACCTACAGTTATCCCAAGATGTATAAAAGAAACGTCTAGTGCTGCTCATGAATTTGTTTAGATGACTGTAAAGCTGTGCCATTTAAGGCAGAAGGGTAACCTAAACATTTTCCACATGCTGAGTTTCTGCTGTAAAATGTTAATGCGGGAATTGGATGGAGTCCAATAAACTGAGAGTTTTTAAAAAAAGAACAAAACGACTCTACCATGGCACTGTACCATGTTCCTTCACTTTGATATAATTAATGTTATTAATCACAGTCCTTTTCCCCCTCATTAATGGGGATAAATAAAAACTGTTGTGCAGAATGAAATACAGATTTGAGAAAATGTGAGTTGTGGGCTTTACCCTCTTCAGAGGAGGAAGAGCCCTCCATTTGTGGTACCACTTTACAGCCACTTTCCTTTTCATATAAGCTTAATGAAGCTTTGCCAAATAACAAATTCTCTGAGTTCATGGAACAGTTATTGTTGCATGTGGCAGGTGGGAAAAAATAGTATTCTGAAATAATCAAGCGCAAATGTAGCTAGAAAGATTTGCAGAGCACCTCACTGTTTAGAACTGACTTTTATAATATTTTAAACTTCCTTAATATACTTAAATAACATGTTAATAATAATAAATTAGGGATTTAACTAATGTGTCTTCTTTAGAAGCTGCTACATGTTTCTGAATGCAAAAGGCAGAGCTGTTAAAGGACTGAAAATAAGATAGATTTTTTTTGCACCATGTCTAAGCTAACCAAAAATACATCTTTCTTGGGAGTTGTGACTAATCCAAGTCATCTCTGTGGGACAGGAATGTTTGAAGTGGGAATGGGAGTAGCTGCAAGCTCTCTTTGGCATATTCTGTTAACAGTAACAGGAACGAGGATCTGGGCACACAGTTTGGCTGTTCCAGTTAGGTTCTTAGTGCTGACTCTCCTGCTTGTATTGGAAATTTGCTGAAATGGGAAAAAAAGTCCAGGAGCAATTGATACAATTTGGAAGATTACAGAAACGTTGTACTGGAAAGAAAACAAACTGTATTTTCCATTTCTTTCTTTTCCCTTCCTCACTGTTAACTCATTATAATTGCATTGGATTACATAAAGACATTCCCACTGCAGTGGAAATCGGGGGGTACAGAGCCTGTTACCAGCACAACTCAGAGCACCGACCCTGCAGTGTGTGGAAACACCACTCCTCGTGCATGTACACTTGCTTTATCCACAGTAATTCAGTGGAATCTCAGGCTCTTTTTAAGGGAGCTTCCCTTGAACTTAAACAATATTGGCTACATATGGTAAGATGAATATTTCTGGGGGAGTAAGTCACTGCCGCACTGACTGTAAATTCTATTTCTGTGCCCTGCCCTTACTCTCTGTCTGAGGTGTTTTATTTCCAACACAGTTACTCAAGGCCCCTCTGCAGATGATGTTCTTTACAAATGCCATGTTCATACTTTTGTTTTTAGGGAGAGGTTTTTTTTCCCCCAGAGCATGCAGAGGTGCTTTCAGCCTGGTTAGTTTTTCTTCATAATGTGACCATCATTAGTGTGGTTCCTGTCATGACTGTGAATTCATTTCCTGAAGAGCTCTGTACTTTGGTGACTTATCCTCTTCAGAAGAGCAATGCAGGGAGCAGTACCATGGTTCACATTTACTTCAGTGGCAAAATTGACACCTCCATGGTCACCTAAGTGGATGAAATGGATGGTTTTGCTCATTTACAGCCCAAGGTGTGATTAAACTATACTGGCTGAAGTTGGAGTTAACTGTGGAGACCCCAGTTTACCTGAAGGAGTTTCAGTGTTACAGGCAGGTTATTTACCTTTCCCAGCTCTGGCTTTATTGGCTACATGGAGATTCTGGGGTGACAGACCTTGTGAAGAACTTTTTCCATGAATTTGCCACAATTTTAGCTCTCATCTGGTTTGCATGTCATGATTTGCTTCCCCTGAAGGGAGAGGCAATGGCTTATGCTTGGACTTGTATGTAAATAATCCCTTTGTTTTGGATGGTACACATTTAAGAAACTATTTTATTTTGGATATTTTTGAATGGCTCCCTCCTGGCACTGTGAAGCTTCTAGAAAATGTCATTTAAGATTAAGTTCTCCTCGTAACAAATGTTTTGGTTTTGTGTACATATTACTGGTCAGTATTTGAGACTCTAGATTGGTTCTTTAATCAAGTGAGATTTGTCATGCACAATTCAAAATTTTAATCATTAAAGAGCATTTCCTTCAAAACATGTGATGATTTACTAACACAGCAATGACCTGTCTGAAGCTGTTTTTCAAGGCGGTAAAGAGATACCCCAGTACTAAAGCAGCATTCTCCTGGGTATTGTTTAAGTATCTGTTGATGCTTTTCTTGACATCCAGATGTGATAGAATTGTTTTACACTGCTGGAACAGATGTGTGTAAATATAAATTCTTAAGAGACAAGGTATTTGTCAAGTTTGTAGCTTTGTATACCTACTATGCCTGCATATGGGAAACATGAGAGGTGCAAGATTTTCCAGTTAGCCCAGGGAATTCCCATGATAGCAAACAGTGTGATTAAACTTAAAGTTATTTTCCCTTGCTGGAGCTCTAAAATTTCAGTTCTTGCTACTCATTAGTTTTTCTTCCTGTCAACAAGAATCTTTCTGCCATAATCTTGTTGCTTGATTTCTTTCATGAGCCATTTATTACCTGATACCAGTCTCAGTGGAGGACACACCACTCCTCAGTCATGTAGGACAAGGTTTTGCAAAACAATTCTAGGAATATCCCCAGTCTTGCATAGCACAGCACAGTCCCAGCATGGTCTCTCCAACAGATTGTACTAATGTGCTGTGGCATTGAGATGAAATCTTTTAATAAAAAGTACTCTATGTCACTTGATGACACAGCCAGTACATGAAAAACAAAAATTCAGAGTGGTCAGTTTTGCACTTATTTATTTCATTTACAGGTAGGGTACTAATATAAATATGCAGCATCAGAAACTGGCATTTTGGATTCCAAACACACCCGCAGTAGGATTTCCCCCTTAGGGGAAAAAACGTCTTTCCCATCTAATGAGCTTTTTATGCCCCCCTCCTGAGAGCAAACAAAATGTAATGGTCAGTGGTGTAATAGGGATCTGAATCCACTCTTAGCTTCTCAGTGTTTGACTAATTTGATTATTGCAAGTCCAGCAAGAATTGGAATATATCTTGCATATTTCAGCATAATTGTGAAAAATGCTAATTTTTAATGTGAAAATTATATAACTGGACACTTTATTAAACCACAAATAGGTTCTGTCAGTTTTAATTTTACTTCTAGGTAACACTAGAGTTTAACAGGTTATCCTCCTCCTGTGATAATTTGAAAACAAATATTTTAAATCATTGGGACTTTATATTTAGATATTATCTTCCTGTACATTTCCATACACAAAGAGGAAAGGTTCATGGCACAACCAAGACTGTATGATGATTTTTAGGAAGCAGTGCCTGAAGCAGGTCCCTGCAGAGGGATGATTCAATAAATGTGTTATTGACACACAGGTACCAATGTAGAGCAGCTGAGGTGGCCTTAGGTCAGGCTTATGGCGACAGAGCCACTCTGGCTGTTTTGTTTGCATGTATTTTCTTTGTAACTGTGACTGGAGATGCTTCTTTTGTGTTAAGCAGCTAAAGGGATATTTGTGAAGTGCTGACTTGGTGTGGTGGAAGTCGAGCCCTCCTGCCAAGGTCCACGTTGGAGCCTTCAGCTCAACCTCATCCTCCTGCCACGTCGCTGCCCTGGCCGAGCCACCACCATCCAACACAGCCTGGAAAATGCAACAGTCTGAAATAGCTACAGTACTTGGCCACACTAAAGAATCTTTTTATGTAGAATTATAGGGCTTGTACTATTTCAGAGGTCAAGTAGGTTTCCTGTCTGCACAGCCCACAGTCCTTGTCCATCTGTTAAATACCAAATTAGACTGGATAAACAGACTTTTCTTACTATTTTACTTCAGATTGTATTTAATACAGTAGTGCCTCTACTGTAGCTGGGAACTGACTCAGAGGATGCAAAGGTATTTATTTACTCTCCTAGTAGTTGTCACAAATATTTGCCTCCAGTATGATTATACACCAAATATCCTCAGTTTAGTGGTTGCCATCAGTACTGCCTTTCAAAAGAAATTACAAATCCCTAAAAGTCAAAAAAGCTGGAGGAAATGTGAAATCTGGGAGACAAGCTGCTTTGGATGCACTTCCATGCTGGCACCAAGGAAATTCTAATTATGTTAATATCTTCAGCTCTTGCTTTTGAGCTTTATTTTTTTTAATTAGCAGAGTGTTTCTGAAAGCCCCTCTCCTTTCCCCGCGGGACTGTGTGTTCCAGCAGAGCCCTGGGGCAGCATTCCTGTGGGCATTTGCTGTGCTCAGCCCCCTCCATACAGCACAGCCAGGCTCCATTCTGGGCCATTTCTTACAATTTTTGAGAGCAAAAGATCCCAAATCCATTTCAGCACAGATCTGTGCACACAGGCACACTGAACAATACACATTGACTCATGATTAATGGCAATTAGTATGATCCTATGCATAAGTTAGTTGAGGAGTACAAGGTCTTGTCAGGCACTCCATGAAGGCTGCACAGGAAAGTCTAAAGCCAGTTTGAGCTGACTCTGTTTCTCAGTTGGGCTATAATTTATGATTGGATGTTCAGCTTTTACATTTAAATCTTTTATGCATTTTGAATAGAAACACTGGAATGATTCCATCTGCTTTAGTCAATAAGGGGATTATAAGGAGCACATTCCTGCTATAGGGCAGAACACGTTCTAAGCAGTATTTTCCTTCCAGAGTGGTTTTGGTGGATGATGTTGAAAGGTGTGTGACATCCAGACTTGTCCTCTGCTGCAGAAAACACTGCTCATTTGCAAAGAAGCGGAGACTTTTTATAGTTTAGGTGTTTTTTAATAGCATAGAAGAGAAACCCTGATTTTGAATTACCAAGTTTGGAAAATATGGTTCATTCCTAGACAGTGAAGGAGATCAAGTGTTTTCCACTTTTCTACTGGAATAGCATATGTTGTATAAAAGGGTTGGAGAGAAAGCTCCTTCTGATTCAGCAGTGACACTGATGTTCAGGCAGCCCGAGGGAGGAGGGAGAGGTCTGTGCAGTGCAGCTCCTGCAGCAGTCCCTGACAGCCTCCAGCAGAGCTGCTCGTCCTCCGAGACTGCTGCAATCTTGTGAGCTCAGGAGAATCTCCTCCTCTGGGGGTGGATGCACCAGTGACTGCCTGTGTTTGCCTTGTCTCCCTCTGCCTCCCTGAAGCAGCTTAGCTGAGTGGGAACAGCAACAGGAACACCATCAATATCCATTTGTAAAACTGTCTAAAAAAGGACTGAACAGACTGAGGACAGCATAATGCCAGTTGTTTATTACCTACTCCCCTGGCTGGCACAAACTCTCAAAGTTAACCCTCATTGTTAAGTACAAATGACTTCTAAATTCACTTACTGGAAAGCTGCCTTTTCAGTTATAAAATGAATCAGATGGTTCTTGAATAGCTGAAAAACAAGAAAACCAACCAAGTTGACAAAATTGTGTCCATATGAGATGGAGCTCTGCTTCTTATTTAGAGGTGTCAGATAAAATCTGAGCCTAGCCTTGTGAAGTAGAGTCATCTGTGGTGGTGTTTTCTGGGCCCTGGGTACAATTTTCCCCTGTGGGCATTTTCTTTAATTCACACAGTGCTGCCACATAAACTATCAACAAGAAAACCATACTCTCAAACAAGTTTCTTGCCACAATCTAAAACTTATCCACTTATCATTGGGAATTTTGTTTTTCAGCTAAGTCCTGAACTGCCAAAATTCTCAATAGAGTTGAAAACCTAAACCAGAACTTGATTTTAATTTGCTTGTGAGTCTAGCTGCAAGTACATTTTTAAAGGATTGTGGCTTAAGATCTAGATGAGGAATTATACTACAATCCAGCTTCCCTGGAAGCCCTTCCTCTTCTGTGTGTGAGAACAGGATTCCACGTAGTGGTTTTTGTCTACTTGACAGGCATGGGGGTTGCTGCTGTGAGCTGTAGGATGCAAACACTGCTGAGGCACACCAAGGCCCCCAACACCTCTGCAGAAGAATGTAAAAAATCCATCAAAATCCAAAACTTATTGTGGAATGGAGAAAACATGATCAAACCCAATATTTATTTCATATTTCATCTTTTTCCCTAGATGCCCTTGGCATTTTTTCCTTTTACAATCCAGTCATACATGGGTAGCAAGAATTCGGCTGCTGGTAATACTGGTTTTATTGTTCAGGCCCACTTGAGTGGTGGGCCCGAATGAGACATAGAAACAGGAGCTGGGACAGGGAACCAGTGGGAATGTGAAGAACAGGAGAAAGTAACATCTTTTAATTTGTTGCAGATCAAAATCAAACCACCGAACATGGTAATGTACAAAGGGTCAGTGTGCTCGCCACAAGCCCCAGTAAGAACAGTAAGTCTCAGTGTGTGACTCTGGTGGTTTTTTCTGGTGTCAAAATGGAGCTGGCTGGAAAGAATGGTAAAAAAAAGCTGCACAGATGGGCTTGGAAGTAGAGTTGTATGAGCTCTTCCATTAATCACCTTTTTATTTCTTCCCTTCCAGGTGCAAGTGGGAAGTACACCTCAGGACCAAAGAATTGTGGGATACATTTCCTGCACTCACTTGCAAGCTATTGCAGGTACTGTCCTAAGATCCATATCTTTATTTGTCACTATTTCCAGGACTGTGGAGGTATTTTTGTGCAAAACAGTGATAGTGTTTCCCCTCCTGTGCTTCCGACAGTCAGGTGCAGTGTGTGCTGCAAAGAAGGGCAGACAAGTACCCCAACCCTTCACATATTCAGTCTCAGAGTAATTATTATAGGGCACAAACAAAAACTATCCCTTGGGAACTTCCCTTTGCTCCCTCTTAACGAAATACTGGTATTTTAGAAATACATTACTATCATTGCTACTCAAAAGCATTCAACAACCCATACAATGAGTATCAGCATATAAACAAAAATCTCTTTGTACATAACTGGGGGATAATCAGAAGATATATGTTGGGACAGTAACTCTAGATGCTGATTTCTGGTGGAAAAAGCCAAAATTCTCTGGCTTTTGACTTGCACATGTCATCCATAAATGACTAGCAAGTTAACATACTCACTGGAAAGTTCTCTTGATATGTTTAAAAGCAGTTGTGTACTTAGAGTAGGTGTAGTTATAAAAGCCAAATCTATAGACCTTTACTTTGAGTATGATCAGCATTTTATTTAGCCAGAGGGTTGGATACCCTTCATTTATTTAATGGGACTGTGAATCTTGTGCTCCTGGCTGCTGGGAGCAGGACAGCCCTGGCAGAGTGGCTGCTGACAGCCCATGTGCTGGGACAAGGCATGCCGGGGCTGCACGTGGATGGAGGAGCTGCACACCCGTGTGCTGAGCGTGTGGTGCTGCTCTGCTGCTCCAGCCCTGCCCCAGCACACACGGGCCTGGGAACAAAACCGCCAGTCCCTCAAGTCCATTAGAGACACTGCATGGTTCTAAAAAAGATTAATGAATTTTTCAGCTACTTTTTAACAATGTAACATCCTTCTCTGCTTTTCTATTTTTAACTTATGGTAATGTACTGTGAGATTGCTGAGATTTATTGCTGTTCCAGTTTAGTTCAGTTTTTTGGGTTTTGTTTCTGGTTTTCAGTCCTGTTACTTTTTACTACCTAGTCATGTATTCTCAGTCAGTCCTTGATAATCACATTGTGACGTTCCTAAAATATTAAAGAGGAAGAGGGAGGAGGGAAGAAGAATGGGGAAGTAATGTTCTATTTTCAAAGTTAACCTAAAGTTTGTTCAAGTGTAAAACACAACCTTTTATTGTCCTGCTTTGTATTTTTAGGCTTATCTGGTTCAACTTACATTCAAACAGAACAGACAATGATTTCAGAGTTTGTCCCTATATATATCATATTTGTTTATGTAGTGAAATGGAAAACTAAAGTTTGTAAGTTTGGCAGAGCTGTGCTTTCTGATTTGCATCATTTGATTCATAACATTAATGCATTAAACAAATTATCCAAAACCCAGTGTAGTGATGTAAAGATGTGTATCTCTAAAAACAAGAAGTGTTTAAAAGGTCAGCCATTTAAATCATCTTGGCACACATGGCTGAACGCAACCTGGTTTCCCTTCTAGGATACATAAACTTACACTTGACAGTTCTGATACTTACATAAGTATAAAGTTAAATGATCCAGCTGCTTGTGATCAGGGACCAGCTACTACTGCTTTTCTCAAGGTATGTGCTGGCTCAAGTCTGTTCTGAGCAATTACTATTTGTTCAGACCTGATCCTCAAGTTTTTCAAGAAACTTTGGAATTCGATGTGGCTTTTCCTCTTAGATCTCTGCCTGGTACTGGTTGCTGCTGTGAAGAAGCTCTTTATTTCTACTGTGGAAATAGTTGCATTTCAGTGACAAATGAAGGGATCCTTTAATGAGATTTGATGTAATTATTTTCCATGGGGCTGTTAATTTTACATGGTTCTTTTATATCTGTTGCTTAGTCAGTGATTAATGTTCTGGACAGGTTTTGCTGCCTTGAATCCACCCACATCCCGAGTCCCGTTGAGTCACGGCTCTCAGACACCCCAGCCAGCCATCAGTACAGCGTAAGCCTCAAGCTACTCCAGCCCCAGTTCAAGGGATGTAGCCTGCTGGATGCTCTCTCATAGCCCGTTCACGTCCCTGTCCTGCATTTAGCGAGAACTGGTTCCTGCTGGGAACTCACACTTCTCCAGCCCCAGCTTCAGGCTCCCCAGCCTACACAGAGCTGAAGCAGAGCTCAGCACTGAGAAAGCTCTCTCAGTGTTTGAAATTGTGGAGGTGCAATCAGGAGCAGCTCCAGCGCTGAGCATCCTTAGGCAGTGATCCCACAGCTGTTCCTGAAGCAGCAGAGCCTGCTTATCCACAGCAGGGCAGCCTGTCCTTCCCCCTCCTCCCAGCTGTGCCACCCCAGCTGTCATGGGCTGCGCTGCACTTGGCTGGGGACCCGACCTAGCTGAAAAGGAAGCCAGCAGGATAAAAGGGGACTTTGTTCCTTTGGATTTTTAGGTGGTTTGTTCTTAATTTGGTTAATTTATTTCCTCAGTCTGCCCTGGATTAAGTGTTACAAGTGCAGGGCTCTGCACACAGTCAGGTGTGACAAGCCTATCTCACAACTGAACCGAAGCCTTTGGTTTGCGACTTGGAAAAAATTTTTCCTTGTGATTAGGCTTTACATCCTACACTTTGCAAGGGTTTTTTGGCTCTTCTTCCCCAGGTTCCCTGCCAATATATCCCAAACTGCACTGCCTCCACTAGATCTTTTCATTTCCTGTGACTAGGCCTGTGTCTGCTTTGTCCTACAACCATAGTGCTCCTTCCAATGTCTTTCAGAATAGGATAGAACAGGCAGTGTAAAATACTTGCCTGAGCTCTAACTGAAGCCAGGGTTTCACTCAAGGGTTTTCCAAGTGAATGGAAAGGGCAAATATGATTATTCTACAGCGAACAAAGGTGAAGTATTTATTTATGCTGGCTGAAGTTTCCCATATTACCCTTGCATCCTTTTACAAAATTTGAAGCTGAAAGAAGCTTTCAGAGAATTCGGAAATGCTGACTGCAGGAACCCATCACGACACAATTATGTGCATTTTCCCAGGGCAGTTACTGAAGAAAAGATGCAGAACAATTAGCATAAATCTGTATTCTTTGGCTAATCCCTGGCGGCAATCAGATCACTGGTGCTATCTGAATGTTTAGGAAGTTGAACCTTTGTTGGGAGTTACTAACTAGTTCTCTTCTGTTAATATTTACTGAACTGTCTGTTCCCCTGAGTGTACTGGATGCAGCTTTGGCTTCTCTTCTACTTGGGCATCTGCTAAGTTCACTTAAATTCATCTCCAAAGCTATTGATCATTGGGAGCTGCTGAGACTCGGGTCTGAGTAGAAACTTTTGCATGGGGATACATGCAGTACCTGCTGAGAGCTGCAGTGAGCTGGGTAATATTAATCTCAGAAAACAATTACATTCAAGTGATTCATTAGAGGGATTCATTAGAGAAACCCCATCTTGTGTCCTGGAAATGTAGCTGACTATATGCCCCTGCTTCCAGTAGTGCCCTGAAGAGCAATTACTTCTATGACCTCTAGTGGGGATAGTCAGGGATGCTGAGCTGTCACAAGTCCACACTTGGCTAAAGACAGATGAAAGTCATGTTCCCAGAGCTCCAAGGCCACTGTTTTACCCATCAAGCCCTGAGGTTAAAAGCTGTACAGGGCTGTTACAAAGGCTCAGCATCCTCAGAGACAGATGTATGTCACTATGCAGTTAATGCTTTTCTAGTAACAACAATGCATCTTATCAGACACAACATCATTTTGCCCGTGTGTCTCTTGTTTCTCTCAAGATTTTTCTGTTGGAGAATTTTACCTTTCTGTGTTTCAGTTAAGTGGATTTGCTGTATTTTTCATGCTGATCTGGGACAGGTTGCTGCCTGAGTTTTATGCCCATGCGATAACGGCCCTGTTATTTTATTTCTTATTTGGAGAAGCCATGCCAGACGAATAATTCACAGAAAATGAGTAAAAAATCCTTGGCCATTCAGGAATGTAAAAGTGCGTCTTAGAAAATGAAGCCATTTATGTAATTGGGACTTTGTGGGGAATGAGATTTTACTACATTCTTGTCAACAAGCACCACGTTTAAAAGTTATCTTATGAGGAAGCAATGGCAGGTCAGGAAATGTGCAGCCTAAGGAGAGGAGACAGGAGAGAAAGATTCAGATGCTGCCAAAGGAGGACAGTCCATGAATTTGAATGAGCTTCACCAGGAATGAGAAAGCTGGGACAGCTTCAGGAGGAGAAAACTCTTGTCCAAGTGTAAATACCTGATGGGAGGGTGCAAGGAACGTGGGGGCAGCCTTTCCTCACTGGGATCCAATAATTGGACAAGAGGCACAGGGCACAAACTGAAATGCCATTTAAAACACGGGAAAATGTTTTTTTTTTTTCCTGTGTTTAAATGGCATTTCACAGGAAATGGACATTGCAAGGATGACAAAATACCAGAACAGGCTACCCAGAGGTTATGGAGTCTCCAACTACAAAGATTTTGAAAACCTGACTGGACATGGTCCTGAGCAACCTGCTGTTGGTGATCCCTGCTTGGGCAGAAGGGCTGGAGTGGATGATCTGCAGAGGTCCCTTTCACAAGCTCATACATTTCATCACTCTGTGATTTTGCCCCTATCTTTAGCTAAGCAGGATGGATCTGTTAGTCACGCACACCTTTTGTAGTGAGTGTCACCTGCTCCAGGCTCTATTTATTCCATGTGACCTATTTCTTGTGCTTTTGTTTAGCTCCATCTTCACGGTGGGGCTTTCTTGTGCTGTCATAGCAGGGGCTTTCCCAAGAGTATGTTGTGTCAAGCTGCGTGAGTAGGGTACAATGGGAACCTGAGGTACAAGTAACCAGAAACTGTAGGTTTAGGGAATGGATCTGAGAAGCACATCTGCTTTTATAGCCCAGCCCAGCTGGTAAAGGTTTGTTAACAGGAACACAAACTGAAGGAAAAGATCAGATTTTTTGCTGTTAAAATTACCAGCCTGAAGAGATGAGTCAACGTCAGAACCTACTTAAAACCCTTGTTCCCTAGTCATGGTCTTTTCAATATTTCTTTTAATTGTTTAGCATCATATCCAATAATCCTTGATTGAACATTTTTGATTCTGTTGCTTTATTTAACTGTTGCTTTAACACCTTCCAGCTCACCCCTGCCCTGAGATGATGTGGAAATTCCAACCTTTCACACGGTAGTAGTGGTAGGAAGGTGAAGCCCTAATGTCTGGAGCCTGTGTGCTAATGCAGGGACAGTGCGAATGCTGCAGAGATCACTTTTTAGGGGTCTCTAAAGAGTCCTGGTGACATCTTCAGTTGAGATGAGTGATTAATAAACTGTGAGGGTGCAGACTTAAATATTCACCATCTCCACAGTGGCCTCTGAAAGTAGCTCTGGACATACATAACTAAACAGGTTTTACAAAGTAGTAAATTATGTCAAAATAAAATTCTACTCAGACTAAGTACTTTTGGGCTTGCTGCTTTTCCTTCTGATTCTGGCATTTGAAAACTAATCTTTTATTTGAAGAAAAATAATGTTTTTCTGACTTGATATTATCTTAAAAAGTCTAAAACAAGCAAAATTATAGCTGTTAACTCTAGGGACAGTGAAAACAAAAGAAAAGGAAAGACAATATGGTAAAGAATTGTTTCTAGAATGTATATTTCTGCTCCTTTGTCCACATCAAAATGATTTGCTGTAATCCTTGAAAGAGAGAGACCATAATCATTTTCTATTAGACTTCATGTCACCTAATGTGTTCGAAGTTAAGTGTCGTTAGTTGCTGTAATTAAAGAGCTGGATTGTGTCAGATGGTTCCATTTGGCAACCAATCAATCTCAGCTCTTCCATGCAGAACAAGGCAAATCCTGATGTAACTCCCTAGAAGTGGTGAAAAGAATCTGGTTCTTTATTTCTGAATTTCTGCCCACCTAAACCTGTACCTCTAAAAAGATGAGAAAATACTTTCGGTTTAGGCATTCTCCTCTTGACCATAAAGAGAACCTTTCCTCAGATGGACTACTACTGTATAAGTAAGCTGAATGCACCATTGATGTATATTTACTATTTACACTTGAAAGCTAGACTTTGCCTCTTTAAAAATTAGAAAGCAAAGCAAGATCAAGTGATTTACCCCAGAACTTAGTGTCTAGCTCTGTCTGGTACAGGACTTTAACTCTGAGCTCCTGATTATAAATGTAGTGCATCAGATTCTCCTGTGACAAGAAACATCCTCGTTTTGGGTGGCTGTCTGCAGCAGAAGGAACTTGTCTTCTCATTTTTTCAGACGTGCCTGGTTCCAGAAGGAGATACTTAAAACCATCAAAGAGTGTGGTTCCTAACGGAGTTCCTATCTGGCTCAGCACTGTGAGTGCACTTCTGGCCACACCATTTCTTATCTTGCAGCCTCTTTCTCAGGATGTCTGCCAATAGCTCAGCAACTCATACGTGGCTGAGTAGCATTCTAATAGGAGGTCTCACTCCTTGTTTTGGTTGTTTGTTTGTTTGCTACAGGAGACACTACTGTTCGATGTGAGCAGCTGGATATGCTTCAAGATTGGCTGTCTGAATTCAGAAAATCTACCTCCTCCTCCAGTACAGCCAATCCAGAGGAGCTGGTGGCTTTTGATGTACTCTGTGGAGATCTCAACTTTGATAACTGCTCCTCTGGTAAGACAAGGTTTTCCTTTTCCTGCTGTCTACCAGTCCTGAAAAGGAATAGGAATGTTCTTGATCCCTGTGGGCTATAGCAGTATGTGACTATATACTAAATTATGAATGGTTTATGCTAGGAAAAACTTAATTGCTGCAGACACTTCTAAAATAGGTATGAGTTTTGAGTCTGAGCTACTCCCCTTGGCTCATCCCATGAGCTCTGTGCAATTATTAAGCATGATGGGTTTTAAGGCACAAAAAGCAATAATTTGTGACTTGTGGTAGCAATAATGAGGACAGATCCATGGTTTAGCTTTACTTGAATTAGGTAGACATTTACTATCCAACATTTTTAGTTACTTATGAGAGACATATAGAAAATGTAATAGATAGTAGTAATAGAAATAGTAGTAAATTTATGCAGTTGAAAATTATTTGGTAGTATATATACAGACACAGGAGACGAATGCTGCAGAGAGAATTCAACATTGCTGAATCAGTCTTGGGAAAAGATTAACTCATGTACTTTTGGATTTTTTTTATTTTAAGAAACTTATTTTTTTCTTTTAATTGGATGCTGAGGGTACTAGAAAAAGAACTCCACAAAACCATAATTAATGGGTGGTGAGTTCACAGAGATGGAAGCTTTTTCCAGACATGAACATTATGCTGTGTAACAGTTAAATTGCCAGTGTGGAGTGCAGAGCATTGTGTCTGTGTATCCTCTGTGCCTCCCTGCTCTGTCCAGCTCAGGCTCCCAGCAGAGCTCCCTGCTGGGCTGGAGCTGGCACACGGATCAGTGCTGGGGCTGAGGGGCCACAGCTGAAATGTGCCACAGAGAGCACGGGGCAGGGACAGGGAGGGGGCTCATCACAGGGACACTGCCCCGGGCAGCTCGGGCTGCAGCATCCAAAGGGGGATTCAGCAACTCAGATCAGGGTTTGTGGATGAAAGGTGAATTTGGCAACAGTACCCAGTGGATCCTGTAGTCTTTATAAGAAGTCTCGGGCAACTGAGGTAGAGAGCAACTGTACCAGAAGCAATTTTAACAAAAAGCATTGTCTGACCTAAAAACCCCCAAACTGTTATCTCTAATCTCACTACTTGTATCAGACACTTGAAATGGAAGATTTTAGCAGTTTGATAGAAAAGTCCACCAGCCCAAGCCCCAGCCCTTCTCTCACATGTACAAACAGCAAATCCATCACAGTTTGGGCTCCAGAGCAAACTCAGGATGGTCCGAGTGCTGGCGGTGCTCTGACTGGGGGGAGCAGTCAGTGGCAGTGGCTACAGAATGCTGCGGTCAGACAAACACATCTTAGGGTGAAGAATAATGCAGCAGTGGTAGTGAGCTTTGGAGGGAATACAGGAAGGCAATGGTCGATAACAGCTCTTCAGCCGCCCGAGGTGCCCCCCAGGCTGCAGCAGCGCCGGGCACGGGAGGCAGGAGCTGGGGACACAACCAGACACAGCTGCTGGGATCCAACCATTTCCCTGCCACTGCTGGGGGCTGGAGGGAGCGGCCTGCAGGCAAAGGTGTCCATCAAGGAAACAAGCAAGCTGCTGCAAACGAAATGGGAGAGTGCCCGGTCACATCACAAATGGAGAGTGAATGGGCTCTGCAGCAGGACGAGAGGGAGATGGGACTGAAGCTGTGAGGCAGAACATATGGCCAGGACTCTCCACCTGGGAAGTGTTGGCACTCTACCCAAGATCTTGCACAAGAAGCACAGAGCATAATTAATGCAATTCTCAGCTGTCTTTTTAATGAAAAAGTTAAAAAAAGATTGCTTTTGCAAATAGTAGTTGTAAACATTGCAACTACTTCCAAAGAAGATTGAAAATAGGTAATAAAATTTAATTTTTTCTTTGCTATCTCTGAGGTTTATTTACATCACTCTCCTCTTTAAAATGCACCCAGCCTGGAAACTGGAATTAAGCTGGATATATATTTTTTTTCAGATTGCTCTATTTCCATATGTACTAAGCAAGATTTATGCAATGTTTTAAAGTTCCCTCCTCCCTTTTTATATTACTCATTGTTCTAGGAACATTTGTTAGCATTATAGGTTAATTGAGTATCTTAAGTTTTTTTAAAGCAATAATCAGCTTCCTGTAATTCTCTTTGTGATCTTCTGTATCCTTTCCCACTCCACAGACTGATACAACAGCTAATTAATGTTTCAGTGAATACCAAGCTTCTATTCTTAGTTATATTGACAGTACAGTTTTCAAAGATCTTTAGGTTAATGAGTGACCTTATGCTTATGACAAATTTTCTGCAACTCAGTGTTCCCCTCCAGCTTTACAGAACATTATGGCAACATTCATACAGGGAATTCACACTTAGTGGGAATATTATCAGAAAGTTACTTACTCTCATGTTGCTTTGAATGCTGAGGGTACTAGAAAAAGAACTTGACTTGTGTAGAAGTCTATTATGTTTTTAAATGAGTTAGCATTAAAAAAAATAAGCCTTCCAATCAGATGGGCAAAATTTTGTGTCATCAGCTGTGACTCATCATGGTCAGCCCCACAGTTGTAAATAATATTTTTTAATCTATCCTGGTTTTGAGGGAGATTCTGTAGATATATGATACAACAAGGGAAAACTTAGAGAAATGAAAAATGGTGAAGATTGCATCTTCTACTTTTCCATAAACATTAAACAAACCAATTGGCTGCTCAGACAGAAAGAGCAATTCTGTGTTGCCCACATGGCAGAACTTAAAGGAGGGTCAATCCTCCAATCATCTGCCACAACTCCAGGATTCCCTGAAAGTTAATGTTTTCAATCTCCTTGCAGTTCTGAGGATGTTCTCAAGACTGTAAGCTAGCTGGAAAGATGTAATGAGACGGATGAACTGTCAGTCAGCTGTACTAAAGACTCTGAATAACAAAATGGCAAACGAGCAGACAGCTGTGAGCACAGCACTGCTTCACGCCACCTTTTTGTTCAGTAAGAGATCAGCAGTTTCTTCCTTGGCAAGACCAGTGTTTTACACGAGGAGATTTGATGTGATCCTTGGTGTGCGAGCTGGGCTCTGTCAAGAGACATTGCTCGCAGTTCGGAGGTTTTTTTGGACTTTATTTCCCATTTTCACACGTGCTCTTGGCATAGACGGTGGCAAATACACAACAGCAGCAGCAGCAGCTCCAAACTCAGGTGAATAATCTCCCAAGAGAAAGCCTTCAAGTGTTGCTAAGATGTTCTAGCCTTAGAAAAGGTGTAAGTGCTGTGAGGAAGTTTTCAGGAGCTGTTTGCAGTTTCTTTGCCATGTAACAGTGGAATTGCTGCCGTTGGCATTTTCAAGTTCCAGTTTGTTTCCCGGCTATGGGGATTGTGTTGATAAGCAGCACACAGAGAACAGGATCTTGCTGGTTTGCTCAGGGTCTGAAATGTTGGTATGTGCAGTTTTGTGGGATGTCTTACCAAGTGATCCTAGGATCTTGATTTGCTGTGTGCTTTCAATGCAAGGAGCACAGTAGGAACTAGGAAGAATTTAATTTAAAGTTTGATAGGTCATGCTGATTATGTTTAGAATGGCTTTAATGCTGTAGGTAACAGCCCAAGCAAATTATCAATTGCCTGTCCTTTCTCATATCTGTTATAGCTCGGAAAACATTCAGTCAGTGAATTCTTCTGAAGCAAAGCAAGCATAAGGTTTTATCTTCAAGCTTACTGAGATACGTAAACATGCCCACAAACGGGCATTTCCTTTGCCATTGGGAAGCCAGCCCAGCTCTCCCCTGGGTGTTCTATCTCGACAAGAGTTTTGTACTGTGTAAGCAAACAGTGGCAACGGCAGAGGGAAGAGATACACTGGAAAACTTTCACTTCAGCTGAGAGCTAAAAACTACCAAAAATACCTTCCATTGAGAAGACTTAGTAAGAAAGCATAGGAAAGCACTGTTAATAGCAAGCATTTGCTGGAACTTCTGACTGAGGCAAGACCCTGCTGTGCAGTAAAGCTGTGGCTGAAGTGACTCAAATCAAACCCATGTATTCAGGGTTCTTCTACTGAGGAGAAACAAGGGCTTGGTGTTGCTTGTGGTAAAACACACAGCTGTGCACAGGTTCACAACCAGGAGCTGATGTGCCTTTTCTTGGGGTTGTTCTTTCCCTGCAGAGGACAAGCTGGAGCAACAGCATTCTCTGTTTACACACTACAAAGACCCGTGTCGAGTTGGTCCTGGGGAGGATAAGCCTTGGGCAATTGGTAAGACCTTCTCTAGCTCTCAGTGTGGGAACACCTCCCTGTCTGTCACCCACAGCCAGCTCTAAGCAGCAGATGCTTCAGCTGACCAGCAGGAAGAGTTTGGTGGAGGACAAATATTTATAAGGAGTATTTCTATACCATAAATTTTATAGACCTTAACAATATCTTGTGGAGTGATAATTAAGAACCAAACAGAGATCTTGAACTGCAGTCCACATTCTAGAAGTCATACATCAAGCTAGCTGGATGCCTTCCCCAAATATTCTATTTTAAAATAATCTCTAGTACCTAGAGAGGAAGGTAGCCAAATTATTGTTTCTGTACTTTGTGCATGCAGTGAAAGCCTGCAGCTTCTGCTCAGAGTGTTCCATTTGGTGCTCAATAAATACTGTCAGTGAGGATGTAACAAAACAAATCAACTCTTAGAATTTGTAAGGTTGGTATTATAAAAGATTTCCTGGAACTCTGAGGTATTGATACTTGGTGAGACTCAGTTGAACTTGCTGAAGTTTTAGAACAGGAATTAATACTTTCTCCAGAGGAGCTTTAATAACTGTGAAGATACTAAAGATAAGTAGAACTTTTTAATAATGAGGCTTTATTCTGTGGTAGGAGAAAAACAAATTAGAGTCATGGGGGCTGAGAAAGTGGAAGTGTGGAGGCATTTACAAGGTGTCAGGCAGTAGGGCGGTCTGGAGAGAGAACACACTGTGCTCTTGGAGCAGTCCCCTCCCTCCCACACACCTGTGCCTCTGCAAGCTTCCCAAGGGGCACATCCCAGGAGCTCTGCTGGAACACTCACATCTCCCTTTCTGTTCACAGGGACCCTGTTGGATCCTGAAGGATTATATGATGAAGAAGTGTGCACCCCAGATAACCTACAGAAGTATGCAATTCCTAACCTTTCCACATGTTTTAGTTCTGTAAAATGCAAGTTCGTTGCTTGCTGTTTAACTTTTCAGGTGTTCAGGCTGAGGGGTATATATTTTATAGACTGAAAACAAATCAAATAATCTCATTTCTACCCCAGGGTGTTTTGGAAAGAGGATAAAAGGGACAGGAAAAGAGGTTGGTTCTCTAAGTCAGATAGGGTTGGCTCCAGTGGATGAAAAGGTGAGAGCAGCTGCAGGCAGTGTCTGCCTCCAGAGCTGCTCTGACCTGGGCAGGCCCATAGCACAGGAAACTCCAAGCACTCCCAAAAAGAGTGCATGGACAGCTTGTCTGAAAGTCTCTGCAGGCAGCCAGTTCTGAGGGCACAGCACTGTAAAGGGCAGCAACAAAAGGAAATGTAGTTTTCCTCAAACAAAAACCCCACAAAGTTTAAAACACCACCGCCAGCCCAGCTACTGAGTTACCCATTCATTGCAGAGTTCAGTACACCTTAAAACACCAGCTCACAAATACAGGGAGGAATTAAACTGCACATCAGACAGAACTAGGAATATGGCTTAGGACCTTCCAGTGATACTAGTGCAGCATCACCTCTAAATAGTGTTTGATATTGAGAAACAGGTGTCTTTGGTTTGAGCTAGGGGAGTTACGAGAAATACAAAAAAATCTTAATTAGCAGTAGTCTTAAGATAAATTTCTTGAACACCTGTTTGTTAAACAACATGCCAGTGGAGAGAAATTAATAAGCTTTGTACATTTTAGAGCAGCACTTAATGAATGTGGCAATCCTTTTGCTACTTTCTCTACCATGAAGGCGAGTTTACCGTGCTAAATAAATACCTTAGCCTCATTACTAACTATAGAAGGTGTTCTAACTATGCATTACCAGAATATACTACAGAAGTAAAGTTATTTAAACTAAGAAGTCAGTCCAGATGTTTCTTTTGACACTCCTAATGGAAATGGTACATTATAGCAAGTTGATGTAGTTACTCACCAAGCACAGTACTTCATGGCATAGATAGACACTTGGTTGAATGTATTGAGTAAGGCAACACCTTGAAGTTTTCTTTCAGTTTTGAACAAAGAAATTGAATTCTAGACATCAGGTTTGGCTTTAGTTTACATCCAAAATAAATTTTTTTACAGCGAATCCTGCTTTGAACATTTGTGAGATAACAAAATTTCCAGACAGTTCTATTCATGTTAAAACCGTAACTTTAGTACATGTGAAAGGGATTTCTGGAAAGCAAAAATAAGGTAGTTTGGCCCTACAATCAACTTTGCCTATGCTAATATGTATGTGGGGGCAACATTACCTTTCATGCCTCCAAGAGCAGGCTTGGAGCTTCAAAAAAAACCCAAAACACCAAACCAAAACCTAACCCCCTTCATCCCCTAAGAAAACCAAACCAAACCAAAACCAACCAAACAAAAGAAACAAAACCCAAACAAACCCTGTGTTTTAAAGTGGCCTTTTCAGACAATGTATCACAAAATTCCTTTCTGGGGTACTACGTTTTATTCCCTCTAGAGTTACTTGTGTTCAGCAATTACATTCCACTGACAAATACATGACTGATTAAATAGGGAGCCATCAAATAATCAATAACAAATTAAGAATACTACCTCTGCTACCTCTGGGTATGCACAGCACCTCTGGATGCAACAACTCGAAAACAGCCCTGAGTGCTGGGAACAGAACATACCTAAGGCTTCTTGCCTGCTAAGTGTGGCTTTCAATTTTCTGCAATGTGTTATAGTTCTTTTGCACTGATGAAATAACCCTGTGTGGAACTGAGATTTCCCTGGGCTCTTTCTGCAGCTCTGCATGTGTGCATCCTGTGGAGGTGCTCATGCACTGGAGAAGCCACGGTTTCCATCAGAGGCCAAGGGGGCCTGGCCTGCTGCCTCGACAAAGGACTGGCAAACAGGGAATTTGCAAAGAAATTCAGGGAAATTTAAAGCAATTAATGGAATCTGGGCTTTAAAGACACTTAAATGTTAAATTGCACAGCGGCTGTGGAGCACTATCTAGCTAACAAATATTGTTCGTATACACAGCAAACAGGGTACCTCATAGAATTGATCCATTCTCAAATTTTTTAATAATAAACCTTGATAAAGCTTTACAGACATTTAAATTGGCAATGTCAGCTATCCAGAGAATTATTTCCTCATCAGCACTCCTCTCTGGTTTATAAATAAAATGAAGTATTTCACATTACTAAAATAAATAGGCCATAAAGGCAGCAGAACAACTCGTTCTTAACCATCTCTTTTGTGTTAAGCACAGTGTACGTAAAACATCGCACTAGAACAACAGACTTGGTACAAATAATGAGTCATTTATAATTATCAAACAATTAATTAGCTAGCTAGTAACAACCTGGGTCCTGCCACAGTCCTGGAAGCCACACAAGCCTCTGCTCAGAAAGGCTTCAAGAAATGCACACAAATAATCCCATCTCATAGAGATGATTGTCATCTTTAAGTTAAGCACTGGAATTAAGGCCATTTTTACCTCTAAACCCTGACCACAGGAAGGCTTAGGAGAGCACATTCCAGCACAGCTAAGAAAAAAATTTAAATGCTATTTTTTCCAGTCTCCTCTGCTGGACAGGGGCTCACAGCTCTGGGCTAAAGGCTTCAAAACAGTGAGAAAAGTCTTCCTTAGCTCAGGTGCTTCTGGCCAGAATGAGAGATGCTCCCTTGAGATTGGGATGAGAGAGTTTTGCTTTATGGCTCCCTTCCAGCCACTGCTCTTGGTGCTCCTTGGCTCGCTGCAGCTGGGTCAGGGCAGCACCACACAACCAGCAGAGGGCTGGGGCTTTCACACTCCAGCTCTGGGGTATTTGGGACTAAAACCCTGTCTGGGAAAAACAAAGTTCCAATTATTTTATTCACCCTTTCTTTGTATCCTATGCACCAAGACAGTTATTCTGATTAAACTGAGGTTTAGCTGTGCAGCTCAGTCATGATTAGAAATGTTCCCTCAAATTGTCAGCGTTTAACTGCCAGCACAGCAGAGCCAGCTGTCCTCTGCTTGTGTCAACTTCCTGGAGAGACAAACAGCAAACTCCTGTGCACGGAGTGGTGCAAGTTCTCAGCAGCAGCATGTGCATGCACATTTACAGTTGGCTTCCCTCATATGTTTGAAATGAATATTTCCCTTCCATGAGCACTTGTGCAGTTTAAGTGAATACCTAGCACTCACAGCCTTTTAAAAAGACATAACTGAAGCTGAAACAAAATCATGTTTTAAATTAATGCAAATAAGATTTTTTTTTTGCAGTAGTGCTGCAGAGCTAATCAGCAGTTTCTTCTATTTTGTTACTTAATTAGCTTTGCTAAATATAAATACAATTTTTGAAAGAGGTCAATACCATCAAAGAACTTGCTTCCTTGAACCCAGAAAAAACAATCTAAGGAAGTGAATCATTTGCAAGAGCTCTTTGGAGAATCAAAATAGGGTGCAAGCAATAAGGTAATTTAATGTGAGTTATTATTAAAACAAAGCAACACATAAAAGAAAGTTTACTTCCATAAACTGATTACAGTGCCACATACAGGAATCAAGTAAACTAAGCTGTCGTTTCTAGAGAAGAGTTTGGGGTCCAAGACACAGTAATGTGATGCTGAAACCTGCTAAAAACCACCCACCATGTGCCCAGATGTGCGTTCCTGCAAACCAGTTCTCACCCATACCCTGTCTGTAAAGCTGGATGTTGTAATTTCAGGAGTTGGTCTGATCAGAATGAAGAGGTTTGTATCAAAGTGCTCAGGTTTGTACTAAAGCAATCCAGGAAACAACTTCCTCCTCTGCCAGCTTCAGCAACATTGGAAATCAACAGAGGGGCTCTGAGCTGCCTTACATTAGTGATAGCAGGTTCCCCTCAGTGTTTGCTCTCCTGGCTTCAGGGGAGCTCTAGGACAGCACCAGTGATACCAAGCCTGCCATGAGGCTTTAAGAACACCGTCAGCAGTCAGAGCAGCTTCATACCGGAAATCACATTTGGAGAAAGATGTGCTTTACAGGTTTAACAGTCCTTAGGGATGGCGATTATCCTTACCAGGGATTTAGAGAGAACCTTGGGTAATGTGTAAACGGCCAGGACAAGCAAACATTTAAACATTAAACTTGCTTTGTTTGTTTTTTTTAATGAAATAGGGTGCTGGAAAGTGAAGAAGGAAGGAAAGGATACTTAGTCTATCCCACCAGCAAGAACCACAGTTCCAGTCAGAAGGGGAGGAAGGCATCACTGAAGGGAAACGGGAGGAGGATTGACTATATGCTCTATACAGAAGAAGGTCTCTACCTGGAATGGAAAGTGGTGAGTTTCAGAGTTGCCAAAAAGGCTGCAACTTGCACAACACACTTCTCTGAGTGGCACTGCAGCCTGTTCTGTTTGGAGTAACACTCATACTTCTGGGAGGACCTGCTGCTTTGCTATTTTCCACTTCCGTGTGCAGGTACCATGTTTGTAAAGCTACTACATAAAGCTGAGTTTGAAGATTCCAGCAGCAGCACTGGTAGGTGTACTGCTTCTAAAACCACCAACCAACCAACCTTGATTTCACTCCTTTTAAGCTTTTGACTAACTGTTTTGCCTGATGCTTTTCCCAAGCCTGCAGTCTGAATATTTTTAAATCTTTTCAAGTCTCTGGATGTTCTTCTATGCCTATATAAACCTACCTAAGTTATAACTTTGCAATATGTAGGCAGAAGCTGACATGAGCTATCCAGAGGGAGAACTTGCAGGGTGCAGTCTGCTGCCTAGTGCAGGGCCTTGCCTTGTAGAGAGTTCCATGATGAAAACAAGGAACTCATTCACATTTATTTACCATACCCTGCACATGGATCACCTACTGCAGCACTGAGATGAGTCTGTCTGGAACAACACAGATGTTACTGTAAATGGAAAGAAAATGTGCAACAGATTTCATCCAGACCAGCTCAGCTGCATGGTACCAGTGGCTCACCTCATCCCCTGCAGCACACTGCCATGCCCTGCGTGGCAGCTCCCTACTAGCTCAGCCAAACCAGGCTGGCCCCACACCACTGTCATACACTAAGGTAGTTTAAAGAGGCTGAGTTCTGATGTGTGGAATGACAGACCAATTTTTCAGCTCCTTATCTTCATTTTGTTCTCCTTCTGCAGGAAGTGGAAGAGTTCAGCTTTATTACCCAGTTGGCAGGCCTGACAGACCACCTACCAGTAGCAATGCGTCTCATGGTGTCTACAGGAGAGGATGATCCCTAAAACTGACCAGCTCTGACAGATTAGAAGAGGGAAACATGAATGATATTTCAAAAATATCAGAGGATAAGAATGAACTATTCTGGTGCCACGTTAGGAAAGATAACCAGACCTGACCTGGGCTACTCCCAGAAAGTACCAACAATGTGGATCTAAAAAGGGAAGAAATGGAAGGGGCTGTGGCCAAAAGCCACCGTCACAAGTGGCTCAGGCAACAGGGCAGGCCTGTACTACAATGCTTTCACTGTGGACTGAACGGAACCAAGATGGAAGTCCCAATTCCTTCTGAACCAGTGCCATTCTTACTAAAACATGTTTTTATACTAATATATAGCACAATTTAGTTTGTACTTAGTCTGTGAGTTAGTGCCGCTCAATGGTTTTTTGCATCATTTCTTTGTCTAACTACAAAGCTGCAGCTTTTTCTCTTTCTTTAGCCTGTGACAGTTGTAGTTCGTGCTTGCAGCAGCCGCATGCGCCCGCACTGCATGCACCGGAGAGAGACCGGGCAGAGAGACCTGGCAACGGCAGCAGGGAAGGGAGGGCACAAACCAGGCCCAGCCAAAGGGGACTGGGACTGGGAACCCTTCTGGCAGTACAGGTACACCTTAAACCAAACAACTCTCTTCAATTTGCAGACCAGTACCTTCCTGTCTGATTTAAGGATAATTAAGATTTGGAACTGAGACTTCGAGAACACAGTTCCACCCTTATTCCAGCTGTGTTCCCACTGAAATTATGAACTGTTTTGTCTGAATGATGACTCCAGAATCAGGCCTTCAGCTTTCTAAATGCAACTTATTCCCTTAAGAAGAAATAATTCCCTGTAATGTCTTTTCTTTCCCATGTGTGGGACAGTTCTGAATTATGGTATGGGATATGTATGTTACGGTAGAGTGAATAGATTCCTGTAGTACCATTGGTAACACCAGAGCCAACATTCTGCCTTAGCTAGAAAGGGTAAGTGGGAAATGAATTGTAAAATGCATGCTAGATATAGAGTAAAAATAAACGTAAGTGACGTGGGGGGGACAAGGAGTAGAATGGTGTATGATTGATAAGGCAGAATAACCTGACAATTTTCTAAAGGAATCAGTACATTTAAAGGGGAAGTGGAACATGGCCAGCAGGAGAGTAGAAACTAGAACTGTGACTCTTGGCCTTAGGTAACCGCTTCCCAGGAACAGAGGCTGTTTTGATGTCTGTGAGACAAGATTTTCCATTTGGTATGCACTCACAGACTTGAATGGGGGTCTTGCCATCTGATTCATAGGTTCTTTCCACTAAAGCTCTTCAAATGTGGGGCTCCCCTCTGCCATCTTGTCCCCATGACCTGACCTACCCAGCCTCTGTAATGTTAACAAAAACAATGAAAAACTGAGAATCAGGTCTATAACGAGACTTGGCATTTTTTTAGGGATTTGATTTCAGAGGATTTGTGTTGTTGGGAGAACATGAGACCCCTTCTGTTTTAACCATTACTTAGTTTCTTCTGCCTATCTCCTGTTGAAGTTTAGTGTTATTTCCTCTTGTATTAAATTCCCTGTGTTAAGAAGAGTTAGCCCAATATTAGATGTACTCCATTAAATAACCTGTTTTAGTTACGCTGCCCACAAACTCCTGAGGACGCTCTTGTTTTGGTTTAGTTTACACCTGCTGTGAATCAGCTTGAGCTAAATCAGAATAGATCTAAATTAGAAATCTCAGTCTGCACAGCCTCTGACACTTGCTTAGTTAGCTACAGTAAACAACAGAACTTGTACTTAGATCTGATTTTGCAAACAGCGAAACTCGTAATAATCATGAGAGGAGAGGACTAACAGTATTGGCTAATTCCAAGGAGGCAGCAAGGCCACTGCTCACCCTTTACCCGCTGCACCTGGTCTTGACACACGCCTCCTTTCCAGTCCTGGGGTTCCTTCAGCAGAGACTGCCTCTTAAAAGTGTACTGTGCCAAACCGTGGGGTAGTCCGAGGTGTAACCCATGGGGACTCAAAAATGGAACCAGACTCAGTTCCCCTTTTTATAAAATTAGGAATTCAAGTTTACAGAATCAGAGACTTTAGTGTACTACCCCAGTGCACCATCAGTTTCCCACTTTGTATGTCTGTCTTTATACAGAGGGTGCACATATGTGCAATGTGTTTTTCAGGTTTCTTATTGCTCCACTCAATTCAGAAAAACTTGTACCCAAACCAATGCTTTTTAATCCTGTTTTCTACCTTGCTTGTATTTTATTAATCTTTTCTAAAAAACCCAAACAGTACCAGTGGCAATTTGTGTGCTGTCCAGCAGCTATTTCTCAGTAGTAAGACTAACTACAAGGTATGGTATTTTTAATAGTTTTCCTAACAATGTAAATTACGATTTGATATCAATTTCACCAAGTATCAGTTGCAGGAGCTGAATTTGACACTGTGTGGGATACAAACATAAAACTACTGCCAAACAAAGTTACATTATTTACAGTAAAACTAACATGGTCTAAATTACTTTAAAATTTGTTCTGTGGCTTTGTGCTGACTGAAAAATCAGCCACTTTAGTCAACTTTTTGAGACATGCTGGGAATTTTTTTTTCAATTTTGAAGTAAACTGTTTTAGACTTTGATGTTCCTAGTTCCTCAGTGCTTGAGAACTGGCTAGTTGTAAAATATTCTCTTACACAATACACATACATTTAACCAGTGTAAGTAGTTCTTTCTAATTTACTGTCTTAGGGATGTGACTTTGCAAGGGAGTGATGCTGGGAGGTTCAGCACTGTGGCACCACTGTACAGATGCTCCTTGGTTTTTTGCATTGATCCTGTGCCTTCTGATGCCTTGGCAATGCTTGCAGGGGTCAGAGAGTGTCTGTCGCAGTGAGCTTCCCCTTCCACGACAGTGACCTCTGGGAGAAAAACGAGTTTTGCCTATGCCACTCCAGCCACCACAGTTCCATCCAACAGCCCACAGAGAATCCACTCAGACAATGCCTGTACTGGCACCATATCAATCATCACAGGCCTCAGGCAGACACTATAGAATAGAATATTTGCATTATAAATAAAAAGGGGGGCGGGGCTGGGGTGAAGAGACCACACCCAGGACATCAAACCCTGGAAAGGTTTTTCAGATGTCAATCCTACTTTGCTTATGGATAGCATGACCCAATTTATAAGTAACATGTTATATATAAGAAATCAAGTTAAGCTTACTCTACTATGCTTATCCCACTTTGTACTGCGATTTCAGGCATCTTCAAGAAGTGAGTGGTAAGACTATGCTTGGTTTATTACCTGCCCCTCACCAGGGATACTGAAGTGTCATCTTCTTACAAAAGCTAGGTAACATCTTCTGTTTCTATGTTCAGTTTGCATTTTATAACAGCACTTCTAGAACTAGTGAACAAAAGGCCCAAAGAGGACAGTTGAAAACCAAGCATTTCCAGAAGTTTTGAAGGTGTCAGGTCCTGACTAAGTCGATAACTTCAGATCACTTCAAAAACACACCCTAGAGATGGAGCCACTGACAGCAGGGAGGTGACACCCAGCCTCATGCTGGGGGAAGAGGCATTTGACTCATTCCAGTGGTGACCAGTTTTATTCCATCCCAGCCTGGACACCTGGTAGAAGTTGCATAAAGCACCCAAACATAAACCACCAGAGCCTGGCTCCAGGAGAAGCCTGCAGCCCGAGGTCTGTCCCGCTGGCTGCAGCAGGAGTTTACCTGCCTTGTGCCAGTATCACGATAAAGTTTTATCAAAGAAACACTCTCAAGTCAGTCTGGCTAGACCCTCAGGCCTATTTGTTGGGCAAGACAGTAAGATTTAAGGAACACACAATTCCAATCAGGATTTTTTTTTTAATGGCCTTTGTTTGGTGGTCCCGATGAGGCCGATCTGACTGTCCCCAGTTTGGTGTGTGAGCTACCCTGGATCACACAGCAGCACAGCAGTGTCAGCACATATCATCAGCTCAGAAGTGAAGCAGTTTCACCTCCTCCTGACACTAGAGGATGAGGACAGAAATACAATCAAGCACTTTGAAAACCTCCCAATTTTATCCATTATGAGGGTCAAATTGTTACTGAAGGTCTCACTTTTCCATGCCATTTTGTTTTAAATATAATCTTAATGCTTTTAAAAACTTGTATTATTGCTGAGGATTAGAAGTCCTGTAATAAGAATAACCTTTTTTTATTTCAATGATTTTTCGGTATTGTATCCTTCTGGAACCTAATGTTTTTATATGGTAAGCACACACCTTCTGACATTTTGTTATAAATGTATTTAAAAAAAAAGGAAAAATTTAAATATTTTCATTGGTTTCTTTACCTGCAAGAAAACCACAATCACAGACCTGATAAAAACAAGGTATTTTAAACAATATGGAGGGGTTTTTGTCTTTATTGGTGCTGAAAGGAATAACTGGTTGATGCAAACAAGATAATAAAATTTCAAGGCTCAAATGATTCTGTGCAGTCACTTTCTCTGTTTTTGTGATGTGGAGTCTGATGTCACCAACAGAGACCTGACTCCAAATCACAGTCTGGTGGGTGGGTCAAGCACAGCCCACTGTGCTACACCTGTTCTAGTGAACTTGCAGAAAATACAGGATGGAAGAAATGAGTTTTTAACTCCCCCTCCACTGCCCAAAGAGCCCCTGCACAGACACCCTGAGCAGTTTTCCAGGTGTGCAGCATTCCTGCAGAGCATTCCCCGTGCATCTCACGCCAGGTCCCTGCCTAGGGACAAGGCTCTGCACTGGAGCTGGCCCCAGAGTGCAGAACAAGGCAGGATGCAGGAGCACAGCTGGGCTCCACAACAGTGATCTGGCCCCTGAGCTCAGGGAGAGCAGGTTTTTTTCTCTGTGCTGTCCAGTCAAGGATAAAAAACCACATCACTCCTTGTGTAGTACACTTGTTGATTTAACAGACCAATGTCAAGAGAAAGGGATCCATTTAACTGGTTTAGTCTTCCTGAACAGTCCTAGAAAAGGCAGTAGGGAACCCCTTCTTGAAGAATTTATTTTTTCCACAAGCAGAAAGGATGAAATCAGTGGAATGCAAATGAGTAAGAAAAAGGACAGTGTACAGGTTTCTTGTCATTGCCTCAGGGAAGGGACCACCCCATCCTGTGAGACAGGGCATTAGAGATGGATTTCTGCACCTTTCTCCATTGCTGCACAGGTGATTTTTATCTGCATTGGGGTGCTGCAGACACTGCATTATACTTTGACAGACTTGATTTTCCAGTGGCAGATTCCTAGACTGCCTCTCTTGCAATACCTGACCTATTTTCCCATTGCTGCAGTTGGTTATTATGTGAGCAGCTCATGAGTGGGTTCCCTTCTATGAAGTGCTAAGGAACCACAAGTTCCTTACACAGTAATTTCTTGGATATTTGCATATTGCAGACAGTTATATGAACAAGCACAGAAAACTGCAGCTCCTTCCTGCTCCCTGTGCCAGGAGTTGCAGTGTAGTTCCTGACGAACTCGTGCCCACAGCTGCCTGTGGGTCAGCACTCTAACAGCACTGCCATCTGCCTCTTTGGCTGGTTTACAGACTCTCTTGGCAAAGCACAATTATCAAAACACAAACCTCCCTATCCCACTCAAATTCCTGCTCAGAAAGCTGCTAAAATCATTATTCTTGTAGCCCTTTTCTTTAATACTTTGGTGTAGCAATTCTCCTTGTTGCAGCAAATTGAAGTGGCTCATCTACATTTTTGTGACCTTTCAGAAGATTATTCCAGATTTCCCATCTACCACTCCTAAATCTGTATGCCCATTTTCTTCCATACTTTCCCTGACATTTAGGGAAGCCTCCAAAAAGCCACTTGTGAGATCAGTGTGTGGGGCTTGCTAGGGAGACTGGCAGGAGAACAACAATCCCATTTCGCATATTTTACATAATGGTAGATTTAACCACTGCTCTTTACAACCATTAAATGTGGACAGGAACAAATACACATTAATTGAAAGAAAGATTAGAAGAAAATGGGCAGAGGAAAAAAAATCTGAGAATAGTTACATAAAAAGATTGAATCTCAATCCACATTTAACTCAGGATGTATATTCCTCCTCCCCAAACACCCTCAAAACTCCTTCCTGAGTTTGATAAACATTTCATACTATTGCAGATCCCATGAGCTGCTGAAGTTGTGCTCAGCCACTGATACCTCCCCTGTGGTACCAAGAATCACATCTGAATGGACAACTAATCAGAAAAGGAGATTAATAGAAAAATGTTACAGCTTTCCTGTGTGCTTTAAAGGATGAGATAATTGAATATAACCACAAAATAAAGGGGCATTTTTCACATGTTCCTATTAACACACCAGCTTTCAGCTGTCTCCCTGTCTGTAAATGGTGGAATTGCCAGAAAACAGCACCTGTTTACTCTGCCCCTCTGCAAGTAGTCTGTAAGCTGATGCTTCACCTTCTGCTGCTCCCACAGGAGGATCTCAAGAACTCACAGAGTGCCCACCACTGCCAAAACCTCTCTTCCCCTTTTGTAAGTATAACTTTGATGTCTCCAAAGCCAAACCCAGCAGAATAACTTCAAAGTGCTTCAAGTACCATGGTATTTGGTAGCCAGCTGTGTCAGAATATCCTTTGTAAACAGTGCAACAAAAGCCCAAAGCTCCACACAGCTTTCACCATTACACCACAGCTGATACACCAGGGCTTGTGCCAAGCTCTGCTAAAGCTCCTCAACACAGCAGTTTGTGTCCAAAGCAACCAAAAGCCTTAAAAGTCCCATTCCTATTTACAAATGAGTTGACCCTTTCAAATCCCAGCAACAAGATGCATCAGCGTGCTGAGCTCAATAGAGACCTTAATGCGATCCTGAATACTGGGCTGTCATTAGGATGGGAATATTGAGAATATTGATATCCCTGACCGCTTTCCACCCAGCTAAAATGGAATTTGCCTCACAGATACACACATTAAAGACTGTATTAGTTACGAACTGATATAAATCCTTCTGCCTTAATAAGCCCAAATGGAGGATGGTGGCCAAGATGCTGCAGCGTCAGACCAGGGAACCAGGGCTGCCTGCAAAGGACAGAGTCTGCAGGGCACGGGGGACAGACCCCACAGATGTGACCGGGGACCCACAGATGCTGAGCAGGACAACTCAGGCAGAGTTCAGGACACAGCTGTGCTAAGAACTGCTTTATTCCACAACAATACTATTGTAATTTTAAGATTCTGGATTCAGGGATGAACCATCCCTGGAAGTGTTCCAGGCTATGCTGGATGAGAGCCTGAGCAACCTGGTCCAGTAAATGACATCCTGCCCATGACAGTGGGGCTGGAACTCGATGGTCTTTAAGGTCTTACATTCCAACCAAAGTCATTCTGGGATTCTGTGGATTCAAACAAATGAAGGAGTTTCCAATGCTGCCACAGCAGCAGTGGCTGCTCAGAAGCCTCTGAACACCTTGGTAGTGTGATGTGGGAGCTCAGATCCTGAAATTCCCCAGTGTATCTGATCCCACCACATGAACAGAAGTGAACAGAAAGAGATGAGCCATCTGAGGGGAGGATGACATCTTTCCACATCAAAAGTAATTAGGTACCTGACGCTGTTTGTCACACACAGACATACACTCACACTTTGATCAGAAGGTATGAACTAATTTATTTAAAAAGGTCTGACTCCATATATAGTATTTCTACAAAGGCCAGGGATTGGGGGAGAAGGTTGACACCTCTCCCCATCCCATTGATCAAGACAACTGTCCATCAGCTGTCCATATCTCTAAGAACAGGAATGAAAACTTTCCTTGAAACTAGGAAAACATTGGCTCTGTTTACATCATCCAAAGTGTGAGGAAAAACCTAAACCATCAAACTGTAAAACAGAAGAGAAGGCTAAAAAATCAGGGTGACAGGTACCTTTCTTCTCATTAAAGAGGTTCATGAACTTCTAAATGAGCAGAGGATTCTCATTTTGAACACCCAGCCCTGCTACACCCTGGGTAATGTCCTCACTATCTTTTCACACTTACCTAGGTGTAATTGTTACCTTCTTTGTAACAGGTTCTTAAGTACCTACAGGCCAATTCAGAATTTTGAATACCCAGCAAAATGCAGCTGAATCTTTCTCTACATTTAAAGCTGCAAGGTCTACAGAACACCAACCAAACAAAAATACTGGGCCTAGCATGGTGCCAAGCACTATGCTAAATATATTTCTAATGAAAGGTGTATCACTCAAACTAATTCTCAGTATGCAACCTAGTCCATTATCTCAGCCACAAAATCAGACCATTATGAAACAGGTATTTAAAACTATTTTCTGTTATTCCTTGCTTACATTTAATTCCTCTTTTCCACATTTGCCAACAAAGTTTTTATAGCCACAGCAAACTCAGACTTTTAACCAAACTTGTCTTGTGTGCCACAATAAGCACATAAGGAGGACTTCATGCTGCAGCCACTTCATTAGAAGTGTTCCTGAAACTCTGTGCCACTTCTGAACTCACAGTGCTTACCTGGTGAGATCCTTTTGCCCACAGCTGACCTCGAGTGCCCTTTTACCTCACTGCAGAAACCTCATCATGCTGCGGCTCTGTTCCAAAGTCAGAGCAAATTAGAAGCTGTAAATGTAGCATTTATTATACCCTGGCAGAAAGAAATGCTGAGTCTGGTCAAGGGCTGGGCAGTGGCTCCACACCCAGTATAAGAGGTCCTTGTCCAGGCCTGGATTCCTGGGCTGACAATTAGAAGAAGGTTTCTGACCACAAGACCAGGAAAGTTCAAAACCAGCTTCCAAATGACCATAGTGGAATGCAAAATAAACAAAAAAAAAATTCCTCTCTGAAACCCCAATGCTTTTAAAACAGAGATGAATGTATTTTTACAGAGATTCTATCCTTGAGCTAAGCTGCCGGAAGGGATGATACAGAACAACCCAGAAGGTCCCACTCAGTCCTGTGTTTGGTTTGAGGACAGGGGGAAAAGTACAGAATTTCTTCTGCTTCTGGGTTATGCTTATTTATTAGGGAAGCATAATTATCTGTTTGGGGCCTTCAGTTTATTATTTAAAAAACCCCAACACTGCTATTTATACTCTTGTTTTAAACGTGGACAGAACTGGAGCTTACAAGCAGAAACTCTTGCAGTATGAATAGCTGCCTGTCAAGGCTCTGTGTGAGAAGACTGTACTAAAAGCACAGGGGTAGGGGGAATGGAAGGAAAAGGAATGGGAGGAGATACTGGATCTGCAGACATACTGCAAATATAGGAGAACATCTAAAAAGATTTTCAAAAATGCAACAAAAGAAGTTAAGTACATTAGGAAAGATTAAATGGCCCTTAATTGCTCAGGAAACATTCCCAGAACACACACTGCTGACTAGTTCTGTTGGTGCCAAGCATGACTACACCTTGCCTCTATTTTTAGACATGCTTTTTTGTTAAATCTTATTTTAAATGTAATTATTTGATTAGCTGTTACCCAGCCAACCCAGGGAAAGCAAATACAGACTGTCTCAAAAAGAGAGTCACAGCTCTCAGGTTCTAGGGGAGGTAAAAAATGGAGCAGTGTATCTCATTCCCAGCTAGAGGCAGGGACACAAGTGGAATGTTCTCCCTGCAAGAAAAAGGATATGGGCAGCAGCATCCAAGAAAGCAGCAGGAAGCTGGCACTGGATGTAAGGCACTGCAGTGACCCGAACAGATGATCTCCTGTGAGAAAATCCCAGTATTTATTCAGGGCCTGCCTGACTGGCACAGGGACACAACAAAAATGGCACCATTCTAAATGGGGACACATCTGCCATCGAGGGTGCCCTCCAAGGGAGTGGGGTGAACCGCACCTGGAAGGGCCACATCACATCCTCACCAAAACCTCCCACTGATACCTGTGCTGCCACTCTGGAACAAGGAGCACACTGCCAACCATTTCTGTACATTAACACACCCACAACGGGGCACCGGGAGCTCAGCCTGGGCACTAACCTGCTTTGGGAAGCACTGCTGAGATGGTCTGAGATGCTGGTGCCCCTTTTGGAAAGGAAATGCTGCCTATGCCTCTGCCCTGCTGCTTCACTCGTCATCTGTGAACGTGAAACAAACCCCTCAGCCCAGCAGCACCACACACGGATGAGAAGGCCTTGAAGTGCCTCCTGTCTGTGACAAGCACAAAAGCAAACACAAAAATTAGATGTTTTGTCAGCACAGACCCACGAAACCTGTGGAGCAGAGCACCCTGCTACAACAGACATAAAGACTGTTTTGTATTGAAATATGAAGACATAGTCTTTCCTAGATGTTTCTCTTCCTTCTTCCCTTTTTGAAGACTTTTTTTCAGGTATATTGCAGTGTATGTGTCAAGATAAGGCAAAAAAAGAGAAAAACCTAACATTTAATACAGAAGTTGACTTCACAGTTCATTTATTCTCCCGTGCAACACAGAAAGAACTGCTAGTTTTTGTTGAGCACTAGTCAGTATTAGCAAAAAGTGAAGGGCCAAGGCAAAGCATGAATTTAAGCCCCTGAAATCTATAAAGAAATTTATTTAATGCAAGAAGGAGAAGAGATGCAGCTTCCCTAAGTTTCATACAAAACAGAAACACACAGCAAGCCATCATAATGCAATATGCCAGCAGTTTTCAATGCAGGTCCCCTGATTTTAAGCAAGGCCAAGGCTCAAGAAGAAGCAATGCCAACCGGCTCACTTAAGGGCCCACCACCTGAAGTCCACTGACAGAATGAAACTACTTGAGTTGGAGTCCAAAGATCATTGTTACTCAATAGAAACAGGTAATCAGAAGCATTACGGAAAACTCATAAACAGCATCAACTCAGGAGGTAAGAGACACAAAACACCAGGGCTGATTTAAAGCAGCAGGAACATGAGCAGTCAATATTAAAGCCACTGCCTTGGCCCTCAGTACCATGTCCCAGCATGCCAGGACACACACGTGGCAAAACAGCCAGCAAAATTAGATGGTCTGAATATTCTCTTCATACCAGTTCATTACCCCGGTGTGTTTTTGGTTCCCTCAGGCTGGAAGTCACACAGACACAAACTCAACACATGAGCTTTGGTTTCTCAAGCCTCACAGTTGCTCATAAAACACAGCAGCCTCTCGCCCAGCTGCTCTGTCCCTGTGGGCTGGCAGCAGGAGCTGACACATCCTATTTTGAGTAGGACACAGCTCACGGTGCTGGGATGCACAGGGAGGGGTGAGGAGAGCGTGTCCATCCCCCCCTGCAGCTCAGCCCTGCAGGAGCCCGGCAGGAAGGGGCACGATGGCAGCTTGGGGACATCCCTGGCCAAGCGTCCCCCTGGCACGGTCCTGCAGAGCAGCCGGTTCAGTCCCAGGTCTGGATGCACTCCCAGCCTTTCCACCCCGCAGGAGGGTGCCTCAACCTCCAGCACCAGCCCCTGGGCACAAGTGACTTTGCTGCTGCCTGTCAGGCAGGCATGAGATGAGACAGGCAAATCTACTGCACAATCCCTCCAGCCATTCCTAGAAACACTGCAGCTGAGCAGGGACATGGCATTTTGGAGTGCTGCAGGGAAGGCTGTTTGTCTCCCTCCCACCTCATCATCGTTGCAGCTTATTTGCTGATTGTCAGGAGTGTGAGTAATTTGTTTCTTAGATACCCTCACAGGAAGCCAGAAGGCGCCTTATGTGAGGACAGATACAGCAGGATCCACCACCCTGCAGAAGCAGCAGCACACTCTGCAACCTGCAGCACCCACTCCTTCTCCCAAAGCATCACTTCCCCAAGGGAGTGATGTGCAAGGCAAGAGAGAGCAGAGGTTGTGGAAAATGACAGGAGTGAGAGGCACAATCCACAGCAAAGGGGCTGCTGCAGCTCATGATGCAGCTGCACTTCAGCAAAACCCTGAGGAAGAACCAGAGGATACACAGCCAGTCTTGAGTAACTTAGGCCAAGATGCCCTGGGACTGTGCCCACACCTCTGTGAAGAGCAGCCAGACCTGCAACTGCAGGGCTTTCCCTTGGCACACAGGAAGATCATCAGCTCCCATTCATTCATTACTCTCCTTGTCCACGAAAGAGGCATCTTCGGGGCTCTCAAATGCTAGACAGAATCCTGCTGGGGGGGAAAAAGAAGTGGGTCATCTTAATGACAGCTTTTGAAAACAAAACCAATGCTCTACAGCTTTGTAATTATATATATATATATATATATATATATATGTTTATATTAAATATGTAACTTCTACATAACAAATATATTTTACATGTTTGTTAAAACCCAGGTGGTTTTAGTTACTGAGCTATCCAAGGATTTACTGACTCTGAGTCTTTATCTGCCACATCTCGGTCAAACCTTGTAAGGCTGCATCTGAAATCACACTGTGCTAAGAAAACAAATGATTAAAGCAGAGCTAGGGAGTCAGGGGATTAGTCTATTCTGCATGGCCTTGAGCAAGTAATTTTTAGCTCTGAGGCTCTAATCTTACAGTGAGCCTGGGGCAGATGAAACACTCACACACCCACACAAACCACACTTAGTTTTTTTCTCATCTGAAAAATAGAGGTGACAACACACACCTCTCTGAGAAGCATCTTAATCATTAATCTGCACTAAATGCTTGGAAATGTGAAGTGTTACAGTGATTAAGTACCAAGCCAAATTAACATTTTGCAATGCTATCAGTCAATAAGGTAGAATGACAACACAAGCTCCCATTGTATTCAGCTCACAACCATCACTGGAAAAATCCAACACTAGGAAGCTCTAATAGTCTCTTCCCCCCCCCAACAACCAGCTGTAACTACAAATAGAATACAAAAGATGAGTGACTAAATGAATTAGTCCTGAACTGCATCCTCTATCTTGTTAAATGCAGGAAGCCCACACAGAGCAGTTTCAAAGGGACTAATGAAGGAGAAAAGCAAGCTCCAGGATCTCAGTCCTTGAACTGCCCAGCTTTCAGACAAAAGGTACCAGTTCTGCAAATAAAGGAACAAATCCTGCAGCTGCAGTGATTTAGAAAACACCCTTTAAAATGCAAGACTTATCCTCCATTAGGGCCATGACAACTCCACAGTCCAAGGAGTACTATTCACTCAGTATTCAGCATGAGACAGTTTGTTGCCTGCCTGCTTTAACAGTAGCTACAGGTCTGGATTAGATTTACTAGCAGTTGCCACTTTTTGCTCTAATTTTCCACTTCCATGCATGTATGTACAGTGTATCTCTAAACACCACAAGTGTGATTTGCACCAGACAGCTGCATTGCATGTCTGCATTCTCCTGATTTATTACGTGCTAGAAATTTAGAAGTTGAGTTCTCAGCACCCTCTTGTGGAGCTGTGCTGTGGTAACCACCACCCCTTAGTAAAATTTCACTGCAATTCAGAACTACAGACCAGTTACTTCTGCAGAAAAGCCAAAACTGGGAAGTTAAATGTGAATGGCAACACTTGGTAGCTTATTATGACTTTTAATACCTGAATAAAACCTGTGTCTTGCATTAAATAGGCTGCCCAGCCGTACACTGGCTCTACTGCAGTATCTGCACTGTAATACTGTTAGTTCAGTGCTGGCAGAGGATTCTGTTTCTATTATAATGTGCATCTGTGCCTGCAGGCCTAGTCACGATCAGATCTGTAGTCATTTAGAAAAAAAACTGCCTGTGGTGGCAGCACCGAATAAGTTCCTTCCAAGAGAAAATAGGATTCTTGCTCTGCTTATTAAGATGCCCGTAGCCAGCAGCTCCTCCAACTCAGAACATGACTGCAATGCTTCTGTCAGGTCTGGGAACAAATGGGAGGCTGACTGCTGCTCCTGGGTAATGTGCTTTTTGGATAAAGTGGTTTTCCCCCCCAAAGCGCATGCCTGCAGTAAAATGCCCTTTGGAAGAGGAAGAGATAGAAACAGTCTTGTATTTTGTTCTTGCACACACATATAAGAAATGGCCAGTGTCCCTCTGTAAGCAGCTGTTTTCCACACAATTTACAGATCACATTAGGTTTTAAGCCCAACCTGAAGAATTCATGTAAGTCAAGGAAGACTGATACATACAATAAATAGTCCTCATTACACACACTTGTGGTAAGGACTTGCCTCAACAGCTCCCAGCAATTTCAACCAAATCCTTAAAGCAGTTGTAGTGCCTGTCTAAACGCACAAGGCAAACCAGCAAACATCAATGATGTTGGCAACACTCAGTGAATTAGAATATGCACAAGGTTTCTTGAGCATATCCATCAGATTTTGCTCCTCTAAGGAGTCCACAGGTGCTAAAATACGCTCAGTATTCCATCCTTACAGTGGTGGGGTTTTTTTGGATAGCAGAAATGCAATTTCTGCTCCAGATGTACTGAAAAAAAAGACATTCTTCCTAATATGCACACAGCACAGAGCTCAGCCCAGGGAACACAGTTGTGCAGATGGCTGCTACTGCATCCAGCTTCTGCCCTTCCCTTTCACTGCACCCCCCCTCAGCACCTCTACAATCCCAGGTCTCAAGCACAAAACACCAAAAAGGTTTAACAAGGATGACCCTCAGCCACCATTGCTAATATCCACTGCAAGGACCATGTAACTTCAACATATGTAACACTGATAACAATATACAAATTCCCATCAGTGTGGATTTCTTCCCTTTGGCATTTTAACACATTTGTGTTTTATTTTTCCTTAGGAAGTACAATTCAGGCACATCCATACACAGTTACCTTTGAGAAAGTTAATACAACACAATAAAATACTGTGAATTTGGTTGTGTTTTTTTCCTATCTTATTTTTTCAAACAGATGAATTCCAATACATTGCTAACTCGTTTTGTGGAACTAAACTGGAACACTGTATTCTTCTGCTGGATCCAGAATGGCTTGTGCAGTTCAACGCCCTTTCAGAAGTTATTCCTACTGCAGAACAACAGCAGCTCACGCTTTCTGTGTCAGGCCAGACACAGAGTTACAGGACACAGCCAGGGGAAGAGCAGCTGTACAACACCAGCCTTTTTCAGCCTTGCACAACTGTGCCTGTGCATTTTTAAAAAAATAAAGGGCCAAGCCTCTAGTATTTAAAGGCTTGGCCATATTACTGTTCTCTTTACAACTGTACTGTGTACAACACATAACAAACAGATTTGCTACCATACTTTCTGTGGGCTAGGCACAGAGTATCAAAACTGAAACAACTGTTTTGTGAACAGAAACCAATATATTCCAGAAAAGTCTGTAAGAGATGACAGACTAAAGTTAAGCATCTTAAAAGTCCAGTTTTGAAAGTGAAATTCACAGACCTCAGCAGGAGCTGCAGGGTTTCTGTACATCAGGAAAATGGATCTAAAAATTTAGGAATATTTCAGATAGCTTATGGGTCTATAAATATGACCACACAATTAGGAAACAAAAAAAAAGGAAGAATTTTTACTCACAAGAATGATGTATCATGGTGACCAGGAATGCAGAGTAGGGGAGGCTCCTGCTGCCTCGTGGCTTCTTTATGACATTCCTTTCCCTTTGCTAAAGCTGCTGCTCAGAGGAAACAGGAGTAGCTTTGGTAACTGTTATCCCTGTGGATGGCTGACATAATTTGGGACTGGCAGGACATTGATTTTCTATCAAAACCTTAATAGGTCACACATACAATACAGATACACCCATTGGTTGTTCATCTAAAGCAGAACTCATTTCACACAATGCCACTGCAGCCAATGTGATCTGGAGAGCAACTAAGAAAACCTCAGTAGTGGACGTGTGCTACTGCAGAGCACCTTACAAATTTGCCAGACTGGCAGGTATTATTTACGCCTCTGATGGAATGAGTTCAAGGCCACATTTTTAATCATATATTGAATATTACATATCTCATAAAGATTTGCTTTTTGCCTACAACTCTTTTTCTTTTGTTTCTAGTCAGACTACCATCAGTTTGTCACTTCCAATGCATACTTTCTAATTTCCAGCCTCAGCTTTCCAGATTTTGGTCACTTTTTTGCAAAGGACTCTTCAGAAATGCAGCATCTCAGAACATCAGCTGGAGAAGAACATCAGTGGACCACAGTTTAATTCACTGGCCATTTCAGCATAGAACCAGTCACAACCAGTCACACACCAGGACAAGACTGAGAACAGCCAACCTGTTTCCTTCTCCCTATTAAGTGTGCTACTATACATATGTAGCTTGACCTGGGATTTCTTTTGGTGCAGCCTGGAGATTATTTCCCATTTTATGGTGGCAAGTGCACAGCCCAGAAATAGATGTGTTTAACTCACTTTTCTCTAATGTAGTGTAAGGCCTGGTGTCCTTATCCAATGATATGCTATGCAATAAACAGCTGCTACTGTCAAGTCAACTGTTTTGTATCTCCTTAACACTACGTAAAATCCTGAAAGAGATGGTATGCCTATATGTGTATATAAACCCTGGCAAGAATGCCTGTCCCTAAGAAATGGTTCCGCTCTACCTCACTAACTGTATTTTGAAAACAAACCCAAAAAGGTTAGAAGTATGTCTAAGAACAATTTGATCTCTGAACAGAATGAAAGAAACCCTCAGCTGTACAAAAAAAACCCCAACTGTATGTTTATTATAATTTACGAATATGAGCAAGAGGAAAGTACTTTATAATAGCTTAAAATCCATGGCAATCTCTCCTGTCTTTGTGTCAAAGTTTATAGCATATGTGACAGCAGTAGGGTCTGACTGAATTTCTGATTCAATAACAGAGCTGAAGAAATAAACAGCTTGCTTGCAGTGGGGATTCCATTCACAGTTTCCCTACAGGAGAGAGTTAAAAGTGAAAGCAGTCAAATTCTACAGTATTATTGTTATTATACAGTAACAATGCAGTAAGAGTTCTTGTTCCCAGCTGAGCACACAATGATCAACAGTTATCATTTACACTGCTATCCACTCCACTATGGAACACGTAACTTGAAATACCATCTGCTACACCACACACTGAAGTCACTGAACTAAAAATGGATTTGGTCAAAGAATATTGAGATAGAATACTAAAAATACTTACTCCTTTCCTCTCCAAATTTTTGCTTTTCTTAAACTGAGATGAGGTTATTTGTATGGAGAAAAACTCTGCTTTGACCTAGCATCCCACTTAAATTCTGAATTTGATTCCAAACTAGGGAGCACTTGGATGCAAATCAGACTCTCCCATTTTAAGGTACATCCCCTGCTCCCTACAAAAACATGAACAGGTACTTTTAATAATTCTGATGACACAGTATTCAACCTGTTAGAAGGGGTACTACACAACCCAAGCATGGCCAGCAGAGACACTGCAATCCTACAGACTTTGACATAATAAATGAGACTGAAGATATACCTTTTCATCTGACAGTTGCATCAGTCCTGTACTAATGGAGATATCTGCAGCAAGATGATAATCCATCCACAGAACTGCTCCGTGGCTCTTTCCTTTCCTGGGGAGAGATGCAGGATAAAAACTTTACACAATCCTGGCAGCTTCAACATTGCACTAGTGTTTAAGTGAGAGCTGCAAAAGCATGAACAACTTCTTTCCTTGAAAACACGCTGAACAGCTGACTGAGTTGGTAACTGGGGGCAGAAACTTTAAAGTACTTGCAGATATGAAATCTAAAAAAAGGCAAGGAAAAGAACATGTCATAATGACATCTGCTCAGCAGCACAGCCACTTAACCAGCACTGAATAACAAGGCATGAATTACACAGCATACGCTGAGAACTCCCTCTAGAGACCCCAGTTTCTACTGACTCTGAATTTAGAGGAAATATTTACCACACACACCACGTCACCTCAAGTGCCTGCTCCACAAGAAGCAGAGGTCATGCCACTGTGCTGCCTGCAAACACAACTGCTGCAAAGGCACAGAGACCCCACACAGATGGCTCTGGAGTGTATGAAAGCTTGAATTTTGTTTAATGAGAAACACAGCAGGGTTTGAGCTATGTAAGCTCTAGATAGTTAAAAATTAAAACTTTCTCGTTTTTTACTTCTTAACAGCGTTTCAAGTTTGAACAGAATTAAGTACAATCCACAGTTATAGAGGAAAGTATCTCAAAAGATGCAGCAAAATATAAAGAATGCCAGGATTATAGTTAGAAGGAAGAATAGCACATACATTAAAAGCTATTACCACCATAATTTTAAAGCTATTAAACATAATAATTTATTAATTATTAAACACAATAGTTTGACAAGCTAAGTAGAAGCTTTTTCTGCAAGAACTCACCAGTAGGCAACAAACAGAAACATTAAAAACATCCAGGTAATTTTTTTTTTTATTTTCTCTAAACTATAAATTAATCTATTTAAATTTTAAATCATGGTGAGAAGTAGTAAAATGTTATTTTTTTAAACAGAGGCATATTATCTAATCTAATAATCTAACATTATTGTATTATTGTTACAGCCTACTGTGAATATCCACAGGAATCTTGTGTCAGAGCAACTTCCACAATCGTAGGTCACATTATTAAAAAGTGCCCAGTACATTTGCACCAGTTAAGTGTAATACACTTAGAGGAGCTCTAAACTGAACTCCTCTAAAGAACTTGAGCAGGAGGTAAAGAAATGGATGATGACAAGAATATTTACTGCAGTGAGAAAACTGACCTTAAGAGCTTTACAGAGCCCTCTGTGCTGAGACAGTGCTGCGGTACAGTCCTTGTGAAGTCAAATGTCAAAACCTCCTGTGGGTCTGAGAGTGACTTGCAGGGATATTCCCACAGAGGGTGAGGTTCTGCTTCCTTGGATTCCCTAAAATTCAGAGAATTCTGAAGGAAGGAAGGAATAAATTTAACTGAAAACAACTGAAAAAGAAATGCAAACCCAGAGTACTTAAGCAATAAAGCTGCAAGAGGGCACGACTGCACTTCTTAGGCACAAGAGAGAAAATGTCCTACATGCGTGAAACCAAATGCTGTGACTGGGGTCCTCAGCCCTGAAACAGAAATGGGCACTTTCAAAATACAATGCATTGAAATTTTCTTCCCCCTTGACATTAATTCCGCTCTACAATTGCCTGTACTCCTCCACAAATAATCTAGAGCAGAGCCCTAGAAACGTACACAAATGACTCTCAAACAATGGTGCTCTGCCTAACACACAAGCTTTTCAACAGTCAGTAAATGCTCTGTTAAGCCAAACTGAATTTTTGTTTCGCTAAGAGTTGTGCTGAAACTATTTTTCTTACTTTAATCATATCATCCATAGTCTGGACATCAAAACCTTCACAGGTGCCACAGGGACTCCGGATTCTCCATAAGTCCTATAAAAAACAACAGGATTTTGTTTGGCTTTATTAAAGGAAACAGGAAATCTGGAAACTATTTTAGTTGTAGCTTAGACATTTGATAGCAAGCCAGATACTGTGTATATATTGCTAAACCATTACAACTACTACAGGAATCAGAAGGTAACCCTAGAAAAGGTTTAAGTTGGTTAATTCTTTTATTACTGTTTTCAGCTCCTCTAAAGAACATCTCTTACAATTTTTGTGTGTAGTTTACTTTAGAGCAGGTACGGATTTGCCAAGGTCCAATCCTTACAGCCTCTCCACTTTCACTATCCAGCCCAGGTAAGTGCTCCCAGTAGTATCAAACATCTCACAGCCTACCAGAGAACCACACTTCCCTTTAGCCCCACAAAGTGGAGTGAGATCTTTTCAGCCACTTCATACCATGCCTCTCATTGACTTTTGCAACCCACTGGACAGACTGACTCATTTCAACATTTGCCTTTTCTTAGACCTCATTAACGGTCTCTGCCTAGAACACAAACATTCATTTGCTGTGGATATATACATTTTATTAGCTGTTCCTTGTCACACTTAATCCCAGATGTTCCTGCTTTACAAGCTGGCAGCAGGACTGCTGTACATTTAAACAAATCCTGTTATAATTTCTGGCTGACCACTGCATGAACTGGAGTGACTTCAAGAGTGTCTGAATGGTACACCCAGAATTACCAAAACAGACAGGCAGCACTCTGTTCCCTAAATGGAATCATGGATGAAACAAGTCTATAACTGAAGTAATTCTATCAATTTTTTTCTCCTGGACCCAGGTTTTGGTAATTGCTTAACCATGGTGACATATCCATTCTGAGATAACAGAACAGCCTACAGAACAGGTTCTGCAGAAGACCTTGAAACACTGCGTCTATTCCCTCTGTCTAACCAAGAACCGGTAAATGCAGAGGTTAGTTTCAAAATCCCACCGATTCCAGTCTTTTAGTCTACATTCACCACTGAAAGAAGATAATGTAAAATTAAAGCAATAGCTTTGGGGTAGCCTACTGGAACAAAACACAAGTTAAATGTTCTACCAAAAATATTATGTGGAATCATCTCTGAACAAACCCTGTACATGAAAGTGTAAAACTGAGGTTTAGGCAACGTAAATGTTACTCTACATTCTGCTGATTGCTGAATAATCTTCAGTCATCACTCTGCATGCTTTGGTTTCCTCATACAGAACATGAAGAGAATAATGCTTACTTCCTTAGAAAACGCTTTGGGTTCTAGGGAATTAAAACCTTGAGATAAGAGAGCGTGGAATTAAAATTTACTGCTTATTTCAATCTGATTATTACTAATTACTTTAAATATCTGCTCCCTATTACAGGATTCACATTTGCATTGTTTACTCAGTAGATACTTAAACCATGTACATTTTTGCAGAAAACTGAAAAAATGTGCATCACAGTTAATCAGGCCCAGAAGGGAAAAAGAACAAACCCATTTTCACATGCACAAATCAAAGGCAGAAGTAAGAGAACAAGGTTAAAGAGCATTAGAATGAAGAAACTGTTAAGGGAGAGAAGGCTCAGACACAAAAACTACACAGCTGGTGAGCCAGAGGGGAGAAAAAACTACAAAAAAGACCTGGCATTTTTAACAGATAAACTGAAGGCTGTGTTTAAGTGAAAATTCATTAGATTATAGGTGTTTTTATTTCAAGAATGTACATTTATTTACACAATACAGAGTTCCCTCACTTAAGCTACTGGACTTTGCATATTAATGATGAAAGTACTTAATTTCAATTTTCATGGTAGGTAAACACTTCACAATCTTTTGTTACAATATCCTCAATAAATGAAAAAAGTATGTTTATAACTTTGTACGATATCTGAAAGATGACTTTTCAAATTATTTTTAAGATGTGCTCATATTCAGAACTGTGCATAGCCTCAGGCAGTTAAAAAAATCCACGTGCAATTAGGAATCTTGCCTACAGTCTTATAAATCCTCATTTCAAAACCTGATATGTTGCAGAGTATCTACTCTATACATATATTTATATATTATATAGATGATAAAGTATCTAATTTTATAAATAGCTACAACTGTCACATGCTTCACCAATCTCAAATCTAAATAAATATCTTAAAACACGTAGGCCTTTAATTTTAAATGGCAAAGTTGCTTGAGCTGATTTGCTGACAAGAGACGGCTTCAAGATACCAAATGTTCTTCCCTCAGGTGATAAGTACAGAACACACTGGACAGTATTAAGATGCAATAAAGTTGCAGAGTACTCAGTTTCAAGTGGATTTGTGTAAATACCTGACCAATCTCACCTGGAACTCCACAATCATCATGTGCAAAGAAGCAGACTGAGGTAGGACTGTGACACTGCTGGCAAGGTGAGGGCTCACAGCTGTCCTGGCGTACCAGAAATACAGGTTATGCCACGGCAACAAACTTGTCGTGAAGAACGGCTCTCCCACAAGGACAGAAATCTTGGCAAAGAAGGAAGAGATGAAAAGCATTATAATACAGAACAACCACTCACAACACAGGCTGTTTAGGTTTTCCAAAAACTGCCAATGCAATATATGAAGTGAAATCATCTAGATAAAAACTTCTACTGCTCCCTAGGCATTTAATTACTGCACACTGCATGTACAACATACTGGACATTGTTCTGTGGGTTTAGTTACCACATTTTATATTGAATTTTCCCACAGCAAAGTTTGTGAGAAAATACTGCAGTTTGTGTTTGGAAGGCTTTGTAATGAGATATAGAATTCTGAAGTTTTGAAGTATGTTATTACTTCCAATTAGATTGCAATCCTCTTGAGTGGCCTGTGACAGAGCTGCAGCCTTGTAGAACCAGTTAACCTGCCTTAACTACTGGGGTAATTATGCAGCAGGGAAAGTCAGACCCTTCAAACACAAAGCAACAACCCTCCCACAGTCTTTAGCCTCCTTTAGTTTTAGTGGCACACGGTGTGAATCATTTACTCATAATATTTTATATGAATTGGGATATAACAGAATTCATTGTGGTTACAATTCATTTTTACCTCTGCTGCTTACCAACCCCTGAAATTCAGTATAGTGGACAACTGTAACATACCTTTTTATCTTCCAAATGAGAAGGCTTCAGCAACTCAGGACGTGCTTCTATTATTTTAATTTTATCTTCAAGATGATTTGCTTTAAAAAACTAAAATCAAAAAGTAACACACTGTCTTTATCAAAAGCAACAGTTGAGATCAAATTAATAATTTTATTGAAAATAGATCAGAAAAAAAAACCCAGCAGACAAAAGAAATTTTAATAAAACTGCCTGCCATAACTCATGAGGATGAAGCAAGTCTATTCTTGAAGGCTGCATGCACCTGGAGCCAATGTGTCACACCCTGGGAACTAAAGCAAGTGCCCTCAGCATTCTTTAAATTATTTATATAAAAAGGCAGATAACTCAAAAGTTGCCTCATCCTCACTCATTTGTACTTTGAAGTATATGAGAAGGATCATCAAGAAAGGTAAAAATCTCTTCACCTATGGATACACTGCATATTTGGCTTTTCTTTGAGACCAGGATTTGAGTCCTCATTCGCCCACCATGGCTGGTTTTGCACCTCTGAGCCACAGGCTGAGCCAGACACACAGCATCAGCTAAAGGAGCCGCAGCCCAACGCTGACCCCAGGAAGCTGCTTCCAGGCACTTCTCAGGCACCATCAGGCACCTGCTGCCTGTCCTGAGCAGCCTCCACTCCACTGGCGAGCCTTCTGGGCCCTCCCCCAAGGCAGAGCAAAGAGCAGAGCAGGCACTCCCAACCTGCCTCAGCTGGAAGACAGAACTGCTGGATGCTGCCTGCCAGCTAAGACTGGTGCAAACTTTGGGATGCTCTCACTAATCCTCAGAAACAAACAGCCTGGCTTTTATCACCCAGGCAATGGCAGCAGCAGAGCAGCAGCTCAAGCAGACAAGCCAAGAGGCATCTGCAAGGAGAGATCCAGCTTCAACAGAAAATGGAATACTCACTTTTTCCATGACAGAACAGGACACACCAGAGTTTTCTAATGTAAACACCTAATGAAAATACACAGTTAAGTCAAGCTAGCTTTATAGTTTTTAATTAAAAGAATGTGTAACTGAAGAATGAAGGAGCATTTTTGATGCTCTAGTGAGCACAGTTCATAAGAACCACGCATCTATCCCAGAGCGAACTATAATGAATTTAACAACAAACACCCTCCAAAACTACAGGCTAAATAATTCTGTTTTCACAGCTATACAAGTAAAAAACCAACTCAACAGAATGCAAATATTTATTTTCCATTTTTAAGCTGCACACAGCATATTAACATTTGTTCTCAGCACATATTTACTCATGAACAAATGCAAGCATATTACCAGGGTGCCAAACTGTAAATACTGCTTAACATGACCTGACTGTATCAGCTGGAAAGTGCTCAGAAGCCTTTTGCAGTAAGAAAAAAAAAATAGTTTTAATCCAAAATTGATGAATTGTTAGGCAATGTGCTATATTCCTCAAGATTATATTACCTTACACATTCCCAGATATTCAGTTCAACTCTAACAGATTTTAGTTAAAACAGCCCCCCATCAAGCAGGGCATGCATGTATGTGAGACAGCCAGGCAGCTCTCAGCTCTCAGTACACACACCCAGTACTCTGACTGTTTCCTATTTGGCTCCTACAGGTTTTCCACTCAAGACTACGTAATAAATGTCATCATGGAATTGCAAACATAAAAGAAAAATATCCTGCCAGGTATTTAGGTCCATAGAAAAAGTGTTTTCAAAAAAACAGGATGGCAAATAGGAAACAGTGGGGAATGAGGAACAGCACTTTCCCTCAAAACTACACACTGGTAAATGTCAAATCTGGTAATTGTTATCTTCCTAGACTTCAGCTTGACCAGAGATGAATTTATACTCCCCTCCAACACAATGTGAGCCTATTCCTCACTTGTCCCTGAAGGGGCACTGCAAATAGTTTAATAATGAGCTGGAAATAAGCCACATGAGAGAAAAAAGCCAAGTTAAAATGCAAAAATCTGAAAAACAGGACAAAGTACTGTACCTGCTTTGCTCCAAGATAGTGAGCCAGCACAGGCAGCAGACTGCCATCACTGATACAAAGGCAAACACTATCTGTTTTCAGAACCTAGAGAAAACAAAAAGTCATTGTTATTCTTATTCCAGAAGGAAAAGTTTTCCATACTTTATACACTTTCATATCAAATAACGGTAAAAAAAATCTCATGTAATGCCCTTGGGTTAGGTCTGAAAAAAGTTTGCTCAAAAATATATTGGATGTCTTTATTCAACTTCCAATACTATGTCTAACAAACACACAGAGCTGCTACAAATTCTAGGCAAAAATGGCTGCTTACCATTTAAAAACTGAATACTAAAGTCTTCAAGACACAAGTATAACTTCCATTTGCTGATGGAAGAAAAATATACTCTGTGAGCGAAGTCCTTTGCAGGGGACAAACAAATTCCATAAATAATTACTGCAAGTAAACCAGTATATGCATCCATCAGAGAAGCCAACAAAACCTGCAGGCAACAAGCACTCACTTTCCTCAAGGCCTGGACGTACTGGCGTGTTCGGCTCTGATCATTCAGCTCCCCCAGGCGGGGCCTGTTCCAAAGCAGATGAGCACGACACCTACAGACAGGGCTCTCCACGCCAACACCGGCCCTATGCTCCTCTCCACCTGCTTCATTCTCCCCTTCTCTGTAAAAGATTTCAATGTAGTATCACTACAGCATCAGTAACACGCTTTGCAAACAGGCACATTTATGCATTCTGGCTGATATGCACAGGAACGAATACCAACTCTGCGGGCACTTTTTTTGAAGTTACTGGTTCCCCAGAGACACTTCTGTATCTGCATGTCCAAATGAAGAGAGGTCATGAATTTTCACCTTCTTTTTAAGACAAAACCAAGACCCATCCCCTATTTCCAACTAACTGTGACGGTTAGGTACTTTAGGCTTCGCCCTTTCAGCAAACAGTTACTTGTTTGGATTTTGGATTCCTAAGTAAAAAAGGCACAGCAAAATCAGGCATTTTAAAGCTAGCACTGGTTTTAAAAATGTTTGCTGCTATTGTCATTACAACCAACATGATTAAGCTCTTTTTAGTCTGAGCAAAAGGCAGTAATCTCAAAAAGACAATGCTGACAAGGAAAATAGAAAATGGAAACAGAATGGCAATTATTTCACTCCTTTACCTGTATGTCCCTTCAGCTGTGCTGTATTTTAGGATTTTCAGGAATCAACCATGAGTGTTTTATGCTTCTTTGTCAGAGAATGCAACCAGGTATGAGGCAAGAGCTTGCAGTCCAACTGAGTTTTTATGCATAATGCGAATTACCCACCTGTGCATTGCCCATGAAGCAGCCTTTAATATTTTTCTACTCTTTAGGTTCTTACCTTGCTCTTCTACAAAAGCAGATGCTCTAAGAGCAGCAAATACTCCAGCCTGGAATAAGACAGCAGCCCCTTTCATACAGAGATTGTTACCTGGCTTTCTGCAGGTTGTACCACACAGAGTACTCGTCACGACAGGCAGTCAGGTACAACTTCTCCCCCTGCAGAACGGGCTCCTCACGTGGAAGAAAATAAACACACTGCATCCAGTGATCTCTCCACTGAAAAGGGTTGATAGACAAAACCTTAGGAACTCACTCATAAATAGCAAATGGAAAGTGAACAAAACAGCAAGAAATCAATTAGGAAGAATGGGCACAACTTTGAAAATGCATGATTAATTTAAAGAATCTTGTTCAAGCTAGCAAGGCTGAATAAAGCCCAATATCACACATTGAATAATATTGATTTCTTGCAACCGAATAAGCCCAAACCACTGGCTTGCTCACTGGCCAAGCTTCTATTCCAACCAAATGAAAAACAACCCCAAATTGCTTTGCATTTATTAATGCTGTTTCACCTCCACATTTCACTTGTGTTGGAAACCTGTATGGAACTGCTGACAGCCTCATGCACCTAGTTATGTCACTTAGTGTCACTCTGATCACAGCACACCTATTTTGTGTTTCAAAAAGCTGGTTTTTGCACTGCAAATATCCTATGCTGATCAGTCATTCTAGGCTGACTGAACACCTCCAATTTGATAATTTCAAATTTTATTCTCAAACACGCTAAGTGTAGACAATCAATCACTTTGTAACTTCCTTTTGACTAAGTTCATCCTACTGGTAAATACATTCACAAAAACACAGGAATCTGACTTAATAGTGATAGTATTTCTGCAATTATTCATATTAATCCAGCACTTTCCTACACCAGCCTTTTTTTTTAATGAGAGTATAAATATACTACCATAAACATAGCACTTATTTGGAAATTTAATAGAAGAACTACATGGAAGCAAACCACAGGCTAATATTTTAACCAGGGATAGAGACTAGTTAAGGAAAAAGATGGGGAAATCTTTATTTCTTGAACATAAAAGAAATAACAATATCTGGAAGACAGCTTCAGTCTTTAAGCTTTACATAAAAGATAACTCTTAATGTTTAACATTAAAGAAAACCTAAAATGGGCACACACCACAGCTAAAATTCCTACAATTTGCTATTTTAGCATCTTCCAATGCATTAAATATTAGCAAAGTTCCTAAGCAACTTAAGGCAGAGCTGCTTAAAGCCCCCAGTACTCAAAAGCGTTGCTCAGTCATCTGACAATGGGATCTGAAGGCTCAGTACTTTACCTGCAAAGCAGAAGTGGGTTTTACCCAGTAGGGAGCCATGGTGCAATTTATCATCCCAGAGGGGTCCATGTCAATATCCCACCAGGAAAGTACAATTTGTGCCTTGCCAGATTTCACAGGCTCCAGCTGCACTCTGTAGTAGGTAGAAGCACTCTGTACTGGTTTACTGAAATCCACACTGCAGGGACGCATGAAAATTGTAAAAAGAAGTAATAGAAAGAAAATTGTAAAAAGAATTCTTCAGAAATTCTCACCAGTTTCTTAAGCTAAATGCACAGGTTATATGAAAGGCACAACAGGATAACTTTGTTTTGAACAAAACAATGTCTCCTTACCTGAACATCGTCACCACATCACTAAGGGTACTGAAGTCACTCGAAGGCATCTGGTTCAGTTGGATATCACAAACAGAAGGAACACCTGGACAGTTCTCCATTTCTGAAGGCGGAATAAGAATTTTTTCACCATCCTCTGCTTCAACATGAACAGGAAACAGTTTCTTCCAGGACCACATTCTTCTGGATTCCACTAACTGGACATACACCGTTGCCCTGTGAGGCACTGCCTCACATCCTTCCTGAGTGTTCAAAACAAAGGGTAAACACATTCAACAAGTTTGGCTTATTAACATGAGTGAGAATTAAATCAATTGAAATGCAAACCCATTTAAAGAAAATTGGACTGGGAGCCTTGAAATCTAAAATACAAGTTATTTTAGAGACTTTTGTAACATCAGAGCAATTTGTCTCTCTGTGAAATAGAATACATGTATCTACCCTGTTCAGTGTGGTTCAGCAAGGCCAGATTACCTCATTAACCATGCAACATTATCAGTTTACTGCCTCAGTGAAACTTGTATTTCTGTTCTTGTTCTGAAACAAGAGATCTAGCCTGAGCTTCTCATGGCAAAAAAACTACTAAGCTATCAACAATAAAAGAGAGTTGCTGATTGCAATGAGAAAATAAGAAAAATAATAGCTCAAATATTTACGCAAGGAGAACTTAGTATCCATGTTTCAATAGTGGAAAACGTGCAAGTTGTCCTAAAAATCCCACTGGGAACTAGGAGCCAACCATGAATTCCAAAAACAATGCTTTTACAGAAAAAGGACTGATTTCAATTTAGAGTTCTATATGGAGAGCAGTACAAAATTATGGAGTGCTGTTGACGTTCTATGGTGTCTTTTCAACTGGTGAATGGAAACCTGGAAACCTAAATAAAGTTCTGCCATCCACATTTTAATGAAGGGAAAATATTAGAAAATGTAAAAGAGAAAGGCCTAAAATTATACCCATAGATTGTAAACCAAAAAAAAGGATATTATCTAAATACAGCATTTAAAATATTTTCAAATGCAAAATGCAAATAGAGTAGCAAGAGCGCAACAGGAAAAAAAGAAACAACCAAAAATGAACTGATGCCGGGAAGGAGAAGCTCATCAAATTCAGGAGAATTTTTAAAAATATCTTGGGACAAAGTTGTTATTAAGGAGAGCTTCAAATCACAACTGGATGCCCTTCTGAAAGATATTTGTGAACCAGCAAGTTATTAATTTCAACACAAAGCAACTAGGTGTAATTTCAGAGCCTGTGAGTTACAACATGAACTCAAATAGCTTTATTCTAGGAATGACTCTACTAAATTATTGATTGACTAAGAAACTAGCAGAGCTGATGGTGTATTTACCAAGGGATACAGAAACCTAATTTCTGTATAATCTCTATCTTACTTCAAAAAAAGGCAGAAGAATTTCTCTACTCATAGATGTGACACACTTCCTACATTCTTACCTGTACCAGATATTTGTGTGCATGCTCATAGGTTGGTAAAGCTCCTTCGCCAATCAGCTCTGTATCAAATAATTCTGTTATCAGGATGTTTGCCCGACACTGCATATCTCCATCTAAAAGACACAAATTAATATTGTAATGTTAAATCTTTATCTAAGTCTTTGAAGAAGATGCTATCCTGAATACACAAGTAATTAAAAAACTTATTCCTGTTACGGAGTCTGCTGAAGACTGGAAATTATTTTCCATTTGAAATACAAATGGCTACTGAGAGATTACCAGAACACTTTCTTTCAAAGTAGATTTCCAGTGTTACTTTCTAGAATGTAAAGTATCACAGAATCCTTAAGGTTGGAGAAGATCTTCAAGATCAAGTCCAACCACTAACCCAGCACCATCACCATGTTCACCACTAAACCATGTCCTCTAGTGCCATATCCACATATTTCTCAACACTTCCAGGGATGGTGACTCCACCCTTCCCCTAGGTAGTCTTTTCAAAGCTTTACAACCCTTTCTGTGAAAAAAAAATCCTAATCTCCAATCTAAAGCTTCCCTGGAACAACTTGAGGCCATTCCTGTCACCTTGTCACTTGTCACATGGGAAAAGAGGCCAACCCTCACCTGGCTACAACCTCCTTTCAGGCAGTTGTAGAGATAAAGTCTCCCCTGAGCCTCCTCTTTTCCAAGCTGAACCCCACCCAGCTCCCTCGGTGTTCTCAAAGCATTTGTTTTAATTTAAAAATATGTAAAAAAGAAGATAAAGACATATTCCCTTGTAGTTTTCAGGTACTTGCCATTTTTTTTCACCCTAGCCTATTTTTCTCACCTGGGCCAACAGTGACTTCAGTGGAATGCTTGTTGATTATTTTGATCTTGTCTGAAAAACCATTTTTCTCCACTATCTTCACAGCAGCATTAGCCATGGGCTTGAACACCTGTGAACAGCAAGAGTATAACAAAATGCCCCTCAAGTCATCTTTCAAACATGGAAGGGCACCAACACAAAATGCAATATATTTAGTTCTGAAAAAAATAATATCTTCAGTATCTTTTCCTATGTTTGAAGTTCACTACCGTGAAACAAGGCAATGAGCCTCACTAGAAAAATTCAGAGCCTCACTGTTAATCAGCTGCCTCCAAAAGCTACTCCAATTTAACTTTTGAAATACAAGAATACACAATAATATTGTAGCATTTATATTAAACAAACTCATTTCTTTGTAAAAATAAAGATGTATGTATATATATCAACATCTAAAAGCCCCTAAAGACTTACATGTGATCAAGACACTATGTCAATGACACCAAAACAACCAGCACTGAAGTGGTCACTGAAGTATGCCAAAAACCTGCTGTATTACCAGTGTAATTGTGAACAGAATTTCTGTTTCATTCAGAACAAAAGTAACAGCAATAGTACATAGCCTGAAAATAAGAGCACCACAAAGAACATATTGAATATGTGCAACTCCTAGCAAATGCTCACCTCAATGGCATAGCAGAAATCTGCCCCAGCTGAAGCTGCCATCATGGACAGGAGTCCTGTGCCAGTCCCTATGTCCAGCACAATTGCTTTCTCACCTCTCTCTTTCACTCTGCTCACTGCAGCACGAATACCTTGGTAGTATTTCACATTCTGTGGAAAAGACAAAAAAAATCAGCAACCTTTTATCCACTTATATTTTTAATTTTTGTGCAGAAACCTTGTATTCTTTGATTGTGAGTTTATAATCAGAAAAAGGCCTACAGACACTCTTTATGCCAAACAGTCACACCAAAGCCATCTTTAGCAATAACAACTGTATCTGGCAGGATCAGTCCGTTTAAAGTACATCAATATTTATCACAATGTTCATATTACCCTTGGGCAATCAGCTATTCATAACAGATGTATGATTTTGAAATGTGATATATTTTCCCAAGCAAATAATAATCAGATCCATGGGAGGTACTACAGGTTTTCTGATTAATTTTACCCCGCAGGACCACTCAAATAGTCATATTCTCCCTATGGCAGTACAAGAGCTGAAGTATCTTGGTTTAGATTCCTTTCTTCATCTACTGAGAAAGATTCATACATGAGAATTAACCAGTGTAAATCTGGGTTTTGGTTACCAAGGCATTCATTAAATGGACCTATAAGCACATCAGCATCAACAACAGGAAAAAACGAATGCTGTCAGCCACAAGATACAGATTGATACATATGCTTATATTTCCTTTATAACAACCTACTGCAAGACATTCTTTTCCAAATGATTTATCAAGCCTTTTCAACCTTTGAACATTCTACATTTGGAAGGTCTGCTGGATCCCTTTCTGAACAATTCTAGTCAACAACTTTGATACACGTAATTCCAGTAGTTGTTTTAATCACTCAGACACAACCTGCTGCCTCTACACATCTTATTAAATGCCTGATCCCACTGACATGTTTTAATTCAATGTGAATTCAAGACTCATCGTGGAAGCACGACAAAATCCTTTGAGACATTATTGATGGAAGGCTGACTTAATGGCTAAAGGAAAATGAACATTTGAACTATTCACTCCAGACTTCATCATGCCTGTACATATGGTAGAAATACCACAGAAGAACAGACTTTACTTACATTCCTATAAAAACTACAAAGCCCAGCTTTACTTTTACAGCCTTTGAAATTTCCATCTAATGAGATCTCTGTCAAAAATGTCAAATATAGAACAGCAAAATCGGCTACTGAATATAAAAATGCTCTGCAGTAAACAATAGAAGACTAAAGTCAGACGTAAGAAGGCATCTGTTGATCTAAGCGCAGGTCTGGTACCTTAGAGAGTACAAAAATGTGATCATTTAATCATTCAGAGAAACCCATATAATCACACAGTGTCAGCTATTCAGGAGCAATGCAACGGCTCTTTTCCCACTATTCAAAAGGGTTTTGCTTCCATACTTACTCTGTCCTTATCATGAAGCATATCTGCATAGCGTGACCTGCAATAAAAGATATTCCAGTTAAAATACTCTATTCTGCAAAGCAACTGGTCCTTGTGGCCCATAAAGGCACAAACAACTGACACACTCCTTGGGGACCTAAAGTGTTTCTTAAATCTAAGGAATAATGTCATTTCAGTGATCTGGCCATCAGCATATAAATCAACTCATGGACCACTGGCACAAATCCTCTCCAGAGCAATGGATCCAAGGTACAGAGCTATGGACAAACAGCTGTGAAAGCGGCACCTGAGATAGATGTAGAGTCACGCAGAGCAATGAAAGACAGACTACTAATTTTACCAAGACTTAAACTTCTTTGGTTCCCAGTTCTTCATGTGCTGCACTACTTAAAAATACCCCAATATGTATCTTACCACCTTCTCTGGCTACTACACTAAGCTCTTAAAAAGCTAGGACAGGAACAGACAACTGACAATTATATGTTGCACTGGCATTTGAATTAAATTTAGTCAATGCATTTTGTCCCAACTCAGTCCCACTCACTCATTCAGATCCATCAGAATTAGCCCCACATTAAGATTTTTAAAAATTTAGAAGACAACTACTTGGAGAATGGTTCACAAAATTCTACATTGACAGCTCTGCCCTGTACACCACTGGACACATTTACTGACATTTAGACTACTCTACAGTCTGTTCACTTCATGCCCTTGGAACTTTTACAGAGACAGATCCCCAAACTGCTATTAAAAAAAAAGCTGGAAGTGCTCATTTTTCAGCATCCTTTAACAGAACAACAAACTACTTTTCCAAGCATACCTTGCAATCTCCTGGTGGTAGTCATAGTCCTCACCCTCTTCAAACCACTCCATCGAACCAGTGGTAGGATTGGCTCTTCCACAAAAGGTCTTCATGATCAATCTCAATTCGTATTGTATTATTTATGTATTGTGTGCGGCTTTGCTTTCACTTCAATATAATGCACCAAATATCGGCTGTGAAAAAAAACCCAAACCAATCATAAAACTTTTAGTAAACACAACAAGTATCACTTTAGCCCTTGTACATTTCCCCACTACACCTTGCCTTGCCCAGAAGTACCGGTGACCGCTTTATGCTTTTTCCATAAGGACGTTTTAAGCTAAAATCTGTCACCTAGTCCTAGACTGAAAGGCGACCCTGAAGATAATCTAGGTGTAACCCCTGAGTACTCAGCGCAGAAAAACCCAAGCGAGCAGTAAATCCTCACGGAAGAACATCCCGCGAGCGAGCACGTCGGGCCGGCGGCCGCCGCTCCCCCGGAGCGCCCACAGCCTGCCCGAGGGGGGACCCGCAACGCCCGCGCCGGGACCGCCTCCGGCCTGGGCCTGCCCGCCTCACCCACCAGCTGCCATGGGGCACNACCTGCAATGGGCCACGCCCACACCGTCCCCCGCCATCCCCTGCCCGCAACCAGCGCAGCGGGCCCGAGAACCCACGGGCTCAGCCCTCCTCAGAGCCCCAGGCCGGCAGCTCCGCAAGCCGCGTGTGCCTCCCCCGGACACCGCGCTTGCCTTTACCGAGCACGCCGGGCACACCGCGCCTGCCTTTACCGAGCACGCCGGGCACACCCCGCGGCCGCGGCCCAGCCCGAGCCCAGGGCCCTGTGCGCTCCGCGCGGGGGCGGACCCTGCGGGGGCGGGGCCGTGTGAGGGCGGGGCCATACAGGAGG
>WBMY01011366.1:58237-68430 GCA_013397315.1 Donacobius atricapilla | reverse complement strand
GAATTGCCTCCCGCTTCCAGAGGTGCTGGGCTGGATGGGAGATTGGGAAGGAATTCCTGGCTGGGAGGGTGGGGAGGGGAGAAGTTGTGGCTGCCCCTGGATCTCTGGAAGTGTCCAAGGCCAGGCTGGACACTGGGGCCTGGAGCAGCCTGGGACAGTGGAAGCTGTCTCTGCCCATGACAGGGGGCTGGACAAGATGACTTGTAAAGTCCCTTCCCATCCAAACCGTCAATGACTTCATGATTTCACATAACCAGACCTCCCTGTGCTTTTCCTTTGAATGTCAACCCCTCCATAATTTTTCAAACTCTGCAGCAGACTTGGGGACTTGGGATTGCCACCTCCAGGTCAGAAGGCCCAGGCTGGAGCAGACTCCTGGCAAAGAAGCTTCTCCACCAACGCTGGATTCTGGGTTGGTTTCTCAATGACATTTTAAGGCAGAGGCAGGTAGGGATGGTGGGTGAAGGAACATTTTGCATAAGCCCACACAGCAGTCACAGCGTGGGCAGCTCGTTCAGGGCTCTTCCCAGCAGGAATGTGGATAAATGTGCCAGAGAGAACCCCCTCTGAGGAACAGGGGACAGAGCTCTTATTACAGAGTCACTGACTCAATTATGCCCTGAAAGCAGATTAAAGTGACTCTGTCTTTACTGCAAGGGGGTGAATAAATTCATATTTTGTTAGTGAAAATAGGTTTCCATCTGAATTTACAGAGGGCATAAAGCTCAGCCAGCTCCTCTCTGCAGGTAGCTCAGTGTAACCCCTCGGGCCCTCAGTGACAGCAGCAGAGGAAGGGACGTTGTGACAAAAACAGCCCTCCTGTGAGCGAGCCAGCACGTCCATCCTTATCACAGCTGGTGCCTCGCAGCTCCCTGGGGCCTGGGACTGCAATCCCCACGGCGTCTTAGGAAATATTAGTTATAAAAATAGCAGGAGAAGTTTTTAGCAAACCTTACAAGCTGTCTGGTAGAACAAGTGTGGCAAATGCACACCCACTGTATAAAGGCAAAAATCACACTGCCAGGAAAAACAAATGTAAATAACAAAGGCCAGAGTGAGATCTAAATCCTTCCAGTCTCAGGGAGTTTGGATGTCAAGGGTGTTTTTGGGGTCCAAGCAAGTTCCTGCCATCCCAATCCCAGCCCAGGAGAGCGAATATCCATCAGCACCAGGCAGAAATGGGGCTACTCACAGCAGACCTTTCCAGGGAGAAAAGTGGGGGAGAATTTCCCATGGAAAATCATGATGTGCTGTTCATCCTTTTGTGAGCCTGACTCAGAGCCCAGCGGTGTCAGTGAGGAGATATTTGGCTGGACATGCTGGTTCCCTCTGCAAGAACAGTTTTGTTCTCTTGCCATGCTACCACCGTGCTTCTCTTTTTCTGGAAAAGAGTCACAAGGAGAAATGTTCCCTTGTGCTCAAAGCTGACGACTTTGGAAGCTCTGTATGCCTTGCTGGCCTCTCCAGGGTCGGGAGTGTCATTCTCTGCCTCCTTAGATGCTCCGGAGCTGTTTCTGTGCTGCTCCATTGGATTCTTTGAAGCTGAGCTCTCCGTTTGAGTTGTCTTGTTTAAAGAAAAAAAAACCAACAAACCAATTTGATTTAAAATCCCTTTTTAAAATGAGGCAGCAGAGGGCTTTCTGCCAGCAGCCAGCCAGCCTGGCTCTTTCTGAGGGCACAAACGCTTCCAGGGTTTTATTTGTGGCACTGCCTGGCACTGTGGGTTTGATCCCAGCAGTGAGGACATGGCTAGAAAGAGGTTGGCATCAATTCCCCGACAGAATTAAACTGAATAGGGATGTAAAGAAAAGGAGGAGTGAGGTGATTGCCCATGGAGAGCACCTGGATGGCTGGGGATATGTGGAAAACCAGCCTATCCCTTTCTCCCCTTGTGACCTCAATATCCAGGAAGATAAACTAATGTAATCTACTCTGATCTAATAATCCAACAGAATCTTCCAGAAGGTCATGACCTGCCTCTCGTCAGCATTAGCTGATACAGTGAAGTAAAGGGCCTGCTACAGATTAAGTCATCTGAAAGGATTATTTTAGGCTTCAAAAGCAACATCACTTCCTTCCCAGCTTCCCAGAAAAACCCCTCCAGCCTCAGGGACTGCAGTGAACACACAGGTTTGATCTTCTCTGCCTGCACAAGGCTGGGACTGGTCTGCAGGTGCCTGGGAATGCATCCACATGGAGCACAGGCCCCAGTTAGAACTTTCTGGTTCTTTTTCCAGCTTCTCAGGCTGGACAGGCTTCTTTTTCCATGGTGACAGTGAAATGCAAGGTGTGCTGATATCTCCCCTGCCTCGTGGATTTTTAAGGATAGAAACTGGACATAATTGGAATGTTTTTATGGATTGTGGAGTTAAATATGGCCTATTTTTGGTCTTGTCTGAACAAGGCTTGTATGGTCTGCTGGAGCATCTAAATCAGCACAAAAATACCTTCCCAGACCTTGCTCCTGCAAAAGTGACATTTTACAAGGAAACATTTTTAGTATCATTTCCCCCTCCATGACTTTGGCCACCCCCAGGAAAATTCCTGTGCTGGCCTCAGGGCAGCAGGTTTCTTGTCACTAAAACACAGCAAAATGGGTTTCAATCAGCACAATATTTGCTGTCTCCCAGAACCAAGAGCAACTTTCAGGCTGGTGCAGAGGGATGGAAAACCAGCAGGTCAGAAAGGATTGACATCTGGACAAAGAAGGATTTGGAGGGCAGGAAGTGGTCATTTTGATCTGGCCCTGCAGGTTGGTGTGTGTGAGAGGGTCCTTGGCCCATGTTCTTTCCTCTGCACTTTCTGGGTTTGTTTATATTTTGCAGTAAAATCTGCAGAAGAAATGCCAGCACCTCAATTTCTGGCTGCCCAACATTTCCCACTGTAAGCTCCTGCTTCCAGTCTCTTCTCATCTCCCCGAGCTGAAATCTCACCCACTGACGTATTCCAGGCTGCCTCAGAACAAATATTCTGGAAGGTTTCTGCCAAAATCAGTTCAGCAGTTGGAGACTGGAGCTGGGGAAAGGAGGAGGTTTGCCTCATGCAATGCTAATTCTCCCTTGGGGTTCTCTGAGGTTGTCTCACTCTTCCTTGATTTTGATTAGAAACTGGAAGTTTGGTGGTTTGGCTCTTGCCTTTTCCAAGGTGATGAACTGTGGCCGCAGGTGGGTTGGTGGGAAAAGTGGGATTAAGGCCCTGTGATCTGAACAGCAGCTGGAAAATGAAGTAGTTTTATGAGGCTGAACTCAGCTTTTGCCTCTGGTGGGCCAGAAATATTGTTTGTGAAGAGCTGAAACTACAAAGTGATGGATCAGCCCCTGGGAGAATGAGTAAATCTGTATCCAGCACAGGGAAGGAGGTCAGCAGCACACAGGGGAGGGGGCTGAGGAGGAGCCTGCTTTTAAATACATTAATATTGAATTCCCTTGGGAGGGGAATTCCTCCTGTTCACAGAGTCAGGCAGAGGTCTGAAGGAAAATGAGGACATCCCTTTGCTAATAATTTTTAAGGTGTGGTACATGTGCTGTGAGGGGAGAGCCAGAGGATGGCAGGATGCTGGGAGAGAAGTCAGGAGATGGGATGAGGCTGGGGGCTGGAAAAAAAGGATTTGGAAAGAGAGGAGAGCAGAGGGACAGTGACTGGCACTGGGTCAGTTCTCAGCCACTCCTCCCTAAAGTGCCAAACGTGGAATTAGAAGAAAAGAAGATTTGAGGAGTCCAAGGTGTTAGAAAAGAGAGCAGAGGGGTTCATGCCGGAGAAGCAATGAGAGCTGCTCAGCTCAGCCACCAGTCCTGGTTACAGTGACAGGATGGGAGCCTTGACCCCACATATATGTCCCAATCCCAGACCAAATCCTACCTGGATGCCCCCCGAGACATCCCCAGCCCCAAAAGGCAAAGCAGAAGGGGAAGCTGAAGCTGACCAGGGCTGCAAGGTAGCCTTGCAGAATGAGGGATGAATCCTCAGGGGAGCAGAACCTCTTTGACAAAGCTTTTGGTATGGAAGAAGAGATAAAAACTACTTTGGAACAGAGCACAGAAGAGTTAAAGCTAATGAATGAGACAATATTAATTGTCTGAAACGCAATCTGCTTGACTTCTGGTTTACAAAGATCTCTCCCTACTTTAGTTCCCATGGTAACTCCTGTGCAGAGCCACACTTTTCCTAATCATCTCCATAGAGTTTAAAGCAATTTTGTAATCCAATCAAATGGGAAAGAGAGAATTTGTTTGGGCATTGAGGAGACTGCTGCCTAACGAGCACACAGTGATGGGGACAGGCCGCATTCACAATTACGACCCCAGAGAGACACTCAATTACTGAATAATTAGCAGTTACTGGGGTTTCATAACTCAGAGAGGATTGTGAGAATAATTCTGAGGTCTTCCAAGTGGTTTCCCAAAGTGGGAAGCAGCAAACTGATTGTGTAAAGGCAGAGCTGAGGATGGGAAACGCTCTGCTCCCAAAAACCCGAGCCCTTGAACACCGTGGGCCCTGTGAAGCTTGGCTGAGGCAGCTCAGGTGCTGTGCAGCAGAAGGAATGGGCCTGTTGGATGGGAATGTGCTTTCCAGGGGGTTTTTCCAAGCAGGAGGAGGGGATTCTGTTAATCCTTCCCAGACATGGACAGTGGGAAATGTTCACATGCACCAAGCCCAGTGTGGCTCCTTAAGAAGTCATTTGCAGCTCTGGGGGTTTCAGTCCAGGATGAATTATTTCCTGTGAAATACAGGATTTTTCTGTAGGAAAAAAAGCATTCATGTATGGATAGAGTTCCTGGAATGAAATCCTGGGCCACAGAGAAATAATTACATCTTGACTTTTATTTTTTTAGTGCTGATGCCCAGGAAACTGCTCTGAGTGGAATTCTAGATGCCAAAAGGATGAAGCCAGGAAACAGCTCACTCTAGCTGGACAACTCGTGAAATTCACAGACATTTGGTGTTTTTGGAACCCCAACCTTGCTCAAATTGCGGTTGTGTGTTGGTATGACCACAAAATCCCCTTCACCTTAGCAAAACTGCCTAGAAAAAATTAGTCAGGATCAGCTTTTCTTCCTGCAGCACTAAAAAATGCAGCTTCAGGCCTGGCTGGGACTTTTTGGGACAGCCTGGTTTCACCTTGGGCTTTAGGACAATGACTTCATGTCTCCTGCCTCACATGATCACACTCAGGAAAGCTCTCTGCATAATCTCTTGGCATTTCAGAAATGCAGGAGCTGTAAATGAGGTCAGGGCTCTGATGCTGTACCTGATCCAGGGACTGCAGAGCTTGGAATCATCACCTGGCCAAGCTCTCTTCAAGTGGTCCTTCAAAAGGTCAGCCCCAGGTGGGTAAGTGCTGGGCTCCTGCAGCTCCTTCATCTGGTTTAGTGTTCAGTTCATCCTCAGGACAGGTAAAGGTGCTTAAAAAATAGAGAAAAATAAAGATAAAATAAGGAAAAACTGAACTGCTTCAATTTGTTCCAATTTAAAATGTAAATTAATCAACATTCTGCAAAAAAAGAAACCCAGTAAGTCAGTTTGTGTGCAGTTTTTTAAAGTGGTTTTCAGCACTTACAGAATGGAGTGAGTTTGTAGAATTTGTTCATCTCTGTGGCTTTAGCTCTGGGGAAAACATTGAGGCATTCGAGTGTTGGAGCATTTTTATTTTTTATTTTCAGCTCAAAAGAAAGCAAAGCCCAAAGGGAGCCGAGTCTTTCCATTTCCACTCCTACCTGCAGCATCTGATTTTATGAGGCACAGACATCATCAAGAAAAGATGATTTCCTGATGACACAGACCTCTCTTACTTCATCATCCTTCATCCTGTATCAAAACCCAACACCTCTGTGGACAGGAGAATATATCCCAGAATGGTTTGGGATGGAAACACCTCAAACTCCACCTTGTTCCAGCTCCCTGCCATGGGCAGGGACACCTTCCACTAGAACAGGTTAAGATTTTCGTAATTTTGACTCTGTTAAACCATTATCTGGGCTTGTGCTTCTTCCGGTGCGTTACTAGCACTCACTCTGAATGGACAATTCTTTTCATGAAACTTAAGGACTCTTTGGTGGTGTTATTTTTGTAGCCCCAACCTTGATCAATTTGTGGTTGTGTGCTGCTGGGAAGGTTTAAACTGGCCAGAAAATCCCCTTTACCTCAGGAAAACAACCTAAACCACGAGTTCCTGGCTAAGGAAAAAGCCTTGAAAGGTGATGGGGTGTCCCCAGCAGGGAATAGAGAATTTCTAACCAAAAAGGATTTTCTTCCTTCACCCTTTCCCTTTAGAAGCAGCCTCAACTCTGCCTCTGTGTGGCAGCACTGAAAAAGAACACGGAAAAAATGAATGAAAGATGTGTTTCTGTCTTAAGGTCACTTGGTTATTAACTCTCTTTATCCTGCTGTGAACCTTGAAAGATGAGGCAGATATTTCTCCTGTCAGCTTGGGAGGACTGAGGGGAACAGGCTGGAGGAAGATGCCTCAAAGATAAGGTTAAGGCTTTCCCGTTCTCAAAACTTTAAAAAGAAACACGACAATGTCAATGTAATATTAATAACAGAGATAAAAGTAATTTAGAGCATTCATTACACTTGAAATAATTCCTGGAACCGAGCAGGGGAGGTATGAAGTAATAATTTTCAGGGTTATTCAAGCTATTCTCATAGGGAGCTTGGTGTGCCTTTGAAGAAATCTTTTTATTCACAGTGGTAAATTTATTTACACATGGTTACACAACACTTTTTTATGCACTTATTCCTCAGCATATCTCAAATTATCAGGGATAATCACAGAATTCACAGAACTGTTTAGGTTGGAAAAGATCTTCAGGATCATTGAGTCCAGTTGTTACCCAGAGACAGCTTTTTGCATTTCACCTGATTGCTGATGCAGAATGGAATATTCATGGATTATCAATAACAAATTTCAAAAATTCAATTATGCCTAAAACAGCAGTCAGCAGAGTGCTGCAAGCAGTGATTTATTCCTGAGTGCTGAATCAATGAATAACAAGTCCTTAATAATGCCTGTTCTCCTACAGACAGGAACATACACTTTGTACTATAGAAAAGTTGGCAAAATAAGAGAAAAATTAAAAAAAAAAACCAAACCCAAATGCCGATTTATTCTTTTTTTCCTGCACTGCTCAATGGCTGCCAAGGCTTGGAACTGTGGGATATGAAATTATGGCAAAGGGACAGGCAAAGAAATTATCCAGGTGGGAAAGGGAAGGTGATATTATCACAGGAGCTGGGGAAAAAATTATGTTAAAGAGAGAGGAATATGGAAAAAGAGGTTCCTTCCCTTGAAATGCTTCAAGTGGTGAGAGAGAGGAGTGAGTTTGTGTGGGATTTGTCTGCTTGTTAACATTGCCCTTCTCCCTGAGTTGTGCTTGAGAATCAAGCACTCAGGTGCTGTTACTTTCTGCCATAAGTAAAGATCACACAATCATGGAATGGTTTGGGCTGGAAGGGGCCTTAAAACCCACCCAGTTCCACCCCCTGCCATGGGCAGGGACACCTTCCCCTATCCCAGGTTGCTCCAAGCCTTCTCCAACCTGGCCTTGGACACTTCCAGGGGTCCAGGGGCAGCCACAGCTTCTCTGGGCAGCGCAGGTTGGATGGAGAAGGGTCTGAGAGAGCATCCCCGTGGAGAAAGATTGGGAGGGATGGTTAATAAAAAACTCAACATGAGCCAGCAGCGTGTGCTCCCAGCCCAGAAGCCAATGGCCCCTAAATTTGGGAGGGACACTGAGGGGCTGGGGAGTGTGCAGAGAACTGAGCTGGGAAGGGTTTGGAGCCCCAGGAGAGGTTGAGGGAGCTGGGGAAGGGGCTGAGCCTGGAGAAAAGGAGGCTCAGGGGGGACCTTGTGGCTCTGCACAACTCCCTGCCAGGAGGGGACAGCCGGGGGGTCGGGCTCTGCTCCCAGGGAACAGGGACAGGACGAGGGGAAACGGCCTCAAGTTGTGCCAGAGAGGGTTTAGGCTGGATACGAGGAAGAATTTGCTCACAAGGGAGGGTTGTCAAGCATTAGCAGGGGCTGATCAGGGAATGGTGGAATCCCCATCCCAGGATGCGGCACTCAAGAGCTCTGGGCTAGGTGACAAGGCGGGCATCGGGAACAGCTCGGACTCGGTGGCCTCGGAGACCTTTTCCAACCTCAATGATTCTATGCTAAGCAGCAATGGGAGCAAACTGAAAGAAGGCAAAGTGAGTCTATATGGAAGAAACCCTTTCGTGTGAGGCCCTGGCACAGCTTGCCCAACCAGCCGCGGCTGCCTCATCCCTGGAACCACCCCAAGCCAGGCTGGACGAGGCTGGGAAGCGCCGCGCTCAAGGCGCGCCTGCCCACGGCTAGGGGCGGAATCAGCCGGGATTTAGGATCCCTCCCAGCACCGGCCGTGCCAGGATTCCATGATCCGCCTCCCCGCGCTGCCCTGAGGGCCGGCCCGGCCCGGCCGTGACGCGGCGGGGAGGCGGAACAGGGCGGGCCAAGATGGCGGCGCCGCTGAGGGCTCGGCTCTGCGTTCTGCTCTGCCTGGCGCTGGCGGCGGCCGCCGCCGCTGGCAGGCCCAGCCCCGTGAAGGTGCTGTCGGACGGCATGTGGCGGGAGCTGCTGCAGGACGAGTGGATGGTGGAGTTGTGAGTGGGGAGCGGCGCGCTGGGGCTGCCGGAGGGCGAGATGGCTCTGTGTGTGTGTGTGTGTGTGTGTATGCGGTGACAGCGCTGTGCTGCTCCCACAGCTACGCGCCCTGGTGTCCCGCCTGCGAGAGCCTGCAGCCCGAGTGGGAGAAGTTCGCCGAGTGGGGAGAGGACCTGGGGGTGAACGTGGCCAAAGTGGATGTCACGGAGCAGCCGGGTGAGAGGGGCTGGAAAGGGCTCCCGAACCTCCCCCCCGGGATTTGGGGAGCTGAGGGGTTTGGGGGTGCTCGTCTCCACTGGGTGCTTGTGGGAGGCAGACGGAATTAATAAGGGTAATGAAAGCGTTTTACTCATCTCCACCAAACGCACTTTGCTGTGTGACTAAACGCCCTAATCTTGCTTAATAGAATCCCAGAATGTTTTGGTTGGGAGGGACCTTGAGGATCACCCCATTCCAACCCCTGCCAGAACTCCCACTAGCCCAAATTGCTCCAAGCTCCATCCAGTCTGCCCTTGGACGCTTCCAGGGATCCAGATCAGCCCCAGCTTCTCTGGGAACCTGTGCCAGGTTTCACTCAGGGAGGAGACCGTCAGGTAGTAGATAAAATAAATATAATTGAATAAATCGAGTAAATAAAATGGATAGACTATAAGGCATAAAAGGAATTAGAGGTTTTCTCCAGAGCATGATTTCAAGGAGATTTTTGGCCATACTTTTTAAGCAAAACCCAAGGTTTCAGCCTTGCCATTCCAGTCCCTCCTTTGGTTGGTAGAAAGGGAGTGCAAACAACCTGCTCTCCCTCTCCTGAGACTCTTTTGTCTTTGTGGGATTTGTAAACCTGGCCTTTGCCATGCTGATCTCTTTCTCCAGAGTCACTTTACTTTTGAAACTTGCCTCACCTGGATTATTTCCTTCAGGGTTTCTGGAGGCTGCAGATCGCGTGTGCAAAGGAGAGCATCTCCCTCTGAAGAGCTCCAGCCAAAACAGTGCAATAGAGCAGTTATCCCTGGATATCTCATTTTCCCCATGGATAAACTTCCTTGCTCTTGGTCCAGGGACCTTTTTTTAAGTGTGTGCTGCTTTGCCACGCACAAGGTTGTGTTGGATTGCATTGAAAGATTGATACCTAGGCCTGCCGCTGTATTTTGGGGTGTTAAAACATTTCTTGCCTCTTTTTTTTTCCCATAAAAATACTCAAAATACTCATAACTTTTCTTACAGGGTTAAGTGGACGATTTATCATCACAGCCCTCCCTACCATCTATCAGTAAGTATGCAGGGCAGCAGGGGGTTTTTGGGGTGAGAGTGGGCATTTTTTCCCTCTTTTTTTGGGACAAATAAATGAGATTTATCATGCTCTTTAAGAATAGGAGCTGCTTTTCCCTGACACAGCCTCTGTCTCACCCGCTGTGACCTTGTGCTGCTGGATGATTTCTTTTCCTTTCCCTTCAGGCCTTATTTATTCTGCCTTTTCATGGGTGTTTCTGTTTTGCAATCGTTTCTCTCGAGGCTGATCTTCAGTGCAGGTGTGTGGCAAGGGCTTTAGGAAGATCTTTATCTTTTTTCTTTT
>WBMY01011366.1:27477-58220 GCA_013397315.1 Donacobius atricapilla | reverse complement strand
TTTTTTTTTTTTTAATGGAATCACAGCCTAAAGCTAGCCAAGGTATTTGTGGAGTCAGTGTTCTGGGAATAGCTTGGAGTTAGTCCAGGTGTTTGGAAAATATTTATTAGAGGCAATATCAGCTAAAAAATTTACTCTGCAAAAGTGAATTTGTAAAGAGACAAAGGTGTGGGAGGGGATTTGTTGGATGGAAACAAATGCTACACTTGGTGCTTGGATCTTACAAAATAAAGGATTTTGTTGGTATTGTTGTTTCACAGCTGCAAAGATGGAGAGTTCAGGAGATACCAGGGAGCAAGGACCAAAGCTGCCTTCATTAATTTCATCAGTGACGAGGAATGGAAATCCATCGAACCAGTGTCCTCCTGGTTTGGTCCTTCCTCTTTCCTGTAAGTTTTGGGTTGGTTTTCGTAAGAATTTATTATCACATGTGCTGGGGTGTGTCCCGCTCCCTGTTCCCAGCTCTGTGTGGGCAGGAGCTGTGTGAACATGGTGGGTGGGTGTCCTGATTCTTCCTCTGCTGTGGGAGCGTTGTCCCCATGGCAGGGGTGGCCTGAGCATTGTCCCCACATCAGGGGTGACCTGAGCCTTGTCCCCAGAGCAGAGGTGACCTGAGCATTGTCCCCACAGCAGAGAGGTCCCCAGCAAGATTTACTTGAAGGGCTTGCTGGTGACTGCACTGTTTCCTAAACTCTCGTAGGTACCTTGCTGACCCCTGAAGTTGTTTGGTTTCTGTGGCGCTGAGAGGGTTCTGCCCAGCTAAATCCTTGGAAATTTCTTCCGTTATCTGGAGGGGGTCTGCGAGGAAATCACAGAGGGATTCTCCATCAGGAACTGGCAGGAAAAAAAGGGGAATGGGTTCAAACTGTCAGAAGAGAAATTTAGGTTTGATGCATGGAAGGAATTCCTGGCCGTGAGGGTGGTTCTCTTACAAAGTTATCCCACACCAAGGAATGTGTGAAACTGGGTATTAAATTAGCATTAACAAATTCTCTATTATTTTCTGTGTTCAGACACCAAACTTAAGTGTCTGAAGATTTCTCTTCCTCTTATAACCTGTTTTTTTTATTTTTTAATGAAAATTTAAATAGTTTCAATTCTCTTAATTTTTTGTTTCAATAAAACCTCCTGATTCTTCTTTCTCAATACCTTGACTGGAGTTCCAGCTGGCTTCTCACAGACCATTGGTCCAGATAGGACAGAAAAGTAACTTGAAATTCACCTGTCAGCAGATCCAAGTTAGAGAAATTTGGGAATTTATAGCTGTCCATGGACGAGCTGAGTTGTTTCATGCAGGTTTGAGGGTGATTTTGAAGCGTTCTCAGTTCCTCTTCTCTGCTTTGTTTCAGGATGAGCAGCATGTCAGCGTTGTTCAAGCTGTCCATGTGGATCAGGGTATTTGCTCCCACCTCCACCTTGTTTTATCCTCAGTGCGAAATTCAGCTCTTGCTGAAATGATCCTCTTGTCTTTTATTCCAGCATGGCCATGGCTACTTAACAGAAAACCTCGGAATACCAGTCTGGGGCTCCTATGCTGTTTTTGCGTTGACAACTCTGTTCTTAGGAATGGTCCTGGGCCTTGTAAGTGAAATCCTTGGGGCTGGTTGTGCCTTTGTTACCCTCCTCCTCAGTTTTGGGGTACCCTGAGCTGGAGCACAGGGATGGGGAGCAGGATGGAGCCCCCATAACCCAGGGGGAAATGATCACGCCAAGTGTGGGGCTGCCTGGTTTCCACCTGAGGATAAATGGTTCCACTTGGTCTTAAAAAATCTTTTCTGGCCTGAATGTGGAGAAATGTTTGGGATTTTCACCTCGGGTTGCTTTGGTTTCAGATGATGGTGTTCCTGGCAGACTGCGTCTGTCCCTCCAAAAGGCACCGACCGCCGCAGCTGCAGCCTCAGTCAAGTAAGCCCACAGCAAACTTCTGATTCAGTGAAGCTGTTTGGTAAATCTCGTTTGTAGAAGATAGTAAAGAAATCCTGGTGTCTGCGGGATGTGGCGTGGAGTGTGGGACTTGGCTTTTGGGATTGATGCCTCGCCCTTGGGGTCTAGAGTGGGTTGGGATTTTCTACTTAGTAAAGCTGGGGTATTTTTAAAACTGGTTTTAAGGATAGAAAAATTTCTGAGAGCACCTTCATGCCTGCAAGACATAAAATTCCACATGGGCAGGGAGAGAAAACTGAGTGGAGTGTTGCTATACTTGCCCGTGATGCTAAAATGAATTTTACTTAGAAATTATATTTATTTGTGCATTTTTCCTTTCTCCTTGAGGGAAACAAGGTCCAGAGTCAGCTCATCTGCTGAAAAATAGGTATGAAGAGCAAGAAGCAGATGAGGGAGATGTCTCAGATGATGAAGCAGAGGGGAAGGAGGGGAGCAAGAGAGACTCATCACCGAGTGCTGTCCGGCAGCGCCCCGTGCCCAGCGCTGCTCCCCTGGAGAAATCTTAGCTGCATTTGCATCAGGGTTAGTGCTTGGGTCAGCCACTCACAGGGAGATCCATGGCAAATCCTTCAGCTTGAAGAGAAGAACGACTCCTGCCTTGGTAATGTTGCTGCATTTTGTGAATTGAGAGGGAATAATAATTATTAAAAAAAAAAAAAAGGAAAAAAAAAAAAAAAGGCATCAGGTATTCCAGATGAGAACTTGCTGTTGCGAATGGCTGGAACTTCTCCTGTCTGTGTGCAGAGAAATGCCAAGGAATGACTGCTGTGGCTTCTGGAATGATTTGTTCCCTAGGGATTATTTGGAGGAGAATGTCAGCCAGAGTCATTCTTGCATTAAGGGAGCGTTAGCAAGGAAAGTGCATTCACCTGGATGTGTGGTGAAACCTCCCAAAAGGCTTCCCTCTTCTTATACTCTTCTTCAGTATAAATCTCTCTAGCTGTGCCCTAAAATGCTGAGGGGAAAAGTTCCTTTAGCTATGGAACTAAAACCTTTAGTTTAGGCATTTTACACGACAAAAAACGCTTTTTGCTATGACAATGAGTGCTACAAACCCCCCCCAACCTTTTTTTTCTTACAAAGAGCTGATGGAACTTAGCACAAGCACTCTGCAGTGGGATCCTCTGGCTGACCAGAAACCTGCTGCTTGCATCCATTTCTTCCAGAAAAGGCTGTAGGAAACTCCGTGAGCTTCTTGGCTGAGTAGTTTTCCTCTAGGAACAAGTGACAAGCTGCACCTTGAGGTCTTGTCTGTCTCTGTGACTCCACGTGGGAAGAGTTTACACGCAGGGTTCTCTGTGCAAATCCTCTCCATTCCTCCTCCCGGACGCCAGCAGGACTCTGCTTCTTTTTCATCCATCATTTCTCAGTCAAATCTTGCTGCAAATCCACGCGGGCTGTACCTGGCCTGAAGTTCAAACAACTCCTTTCTATTTCTTTTGCAGAACCTTTTCTTTTTTTTCCTGTTTTCACAAAACCATTTTGGAACATCAAACCTGATTTTTTTTCCCTTTAAAAACAACAACAAAAGAAGTAGTTTACTCTTGTCTGTATGGTGTTTGTTTTCACTCTGAATAGAAATAAAAAGAATGCACATGCCCATTGGACCAGTGTTGTAAAGAGTTTTCCATATTCTTTTAATTAAATTCCAAAGTTTTTGCAACTGAAGGATGAGCCTAATACTGAGCACATTTAGATTTTTTTGACAAGCCTGTTTATGATTTTTTTTTGTTTGTTTATTTTTAGCTTTATGGGGTTTTAGCTTTTATTTGTCATTATTTAGATTTTTTTAGTGTTTAGTTTTTATTTGTAGTTATTTAGTGATTTTTTTTTTCAGGTGTTCATCTGACTCTCTTTATATTGGTGCTCTGGAATAACTTGACTTCAGTGCTGTGTGTTAGAAAGATAAACTGTTGTTTGAAAGGGTCTTTTTGGCTAAAATCTGACTGTCCCTGTCCTTTTTTTAAAGATAAAACCTCCAGGTGTTGGAATGAAGACCACTGTGTGCCAGAATTGCTTTTCAGGTGTTGGTTTTTGTGGAGTTGCCTTAAATTCTTTAAATTTTTCCATCTTTTAGCCTTTGTCACTCGTAAATAAAGCAATAAATAAATAAATACTGAGGAGAAGTGGTAGCACTGTCTTTGGTCAGTGGTGTTTTTTCAGTTTGGAGAGGGCTTGAGAAGACAGAGATGTTGTAGCTGGTAGGAAAAAGTCTTGAATTGTTTTAAAAGCTGAACTCGCTCCACTTGGGATACATTTAAATGTAGCTTTTCTAAGTGCAGAGATTTCTAATTTTTCTGTTACAACCAAACTTGGTGCAATATAGAGAGGGACACCCTGCTGACTTCTGGCTAACTTTTCACTTTTAAAAAAACTCACCCAACCTTTCCTTTGTTCTGCTGGACTTGGGGGCTCCTGCTTGAAGAATTCCAGCGTTAATTTGCTTTTTTTATTTCTCTCCCTGCTGCTCACTTCTCCCTGCCTCAGGCACAGAACCAAATCTCAAACCTGCCTGGTGGGGGTGCCTGTTCCCAGCTGGAATCCAGCCCCTCTGTGAAACTTGGATTATCCACAGGCAGCCTCTGCTGATCCCTGCTCATCTCGTACCCTTCATATTTTGCATATTTTGGTTTTGTCCTGTGAATATTTAAGCTCGTTGATTTATTTGTTTTCAAAAAAATCTCTCTTCCAAAGACGTTTTCTGAGGCTGAGCGATGTAACCTGAGTGTAAGGGACTGTCCTTTGTGTGTCTTGATGATGAATTTCAATTTTGTAAAAACCAGACTGCCCTTTCCACATCACCGAGCCTGTTTCATTCCAGAAAGAATTAATGACCTGTAACATTAATTTTGTTTCTCCAAGAGTCTTCAAGTAAAAAATAACCACCAGCTTTGGAGTCCTGTGTTTGTGTCCTTATTTTTCTTTTTTTTTTTGGCCAGGTTTTTGCTGCTTAGTGATGAAACAGCTGCTTCCATGGATAAAAAATAGTAACCCTGAAGCTAAAAAATGGGGTTTGGAAAAGTCAGGTTTGAAGAATAATTCAAAGTGAAGCTGCACTGAGTGATTTTTAGNTAATAAATATATAATAATAATCTCTTAGCTCCTCCCTGACAGGAGTAAGGAATTGAGAATCCCACAGGCACTCAGGGGATGCTCACACAAACCTCCCTCCCCTCCTCTTCCACTTCAGTGTGTTACATCCAACAGAAAATAACAGCAGAACGGAAAAAAAGGGAAAAATAAAAAAAATGAAGTGTTTTTAGGTATTNCCCTTCATATTTTGCATATTTTGGTTTTGTCCTGTGAATATTTAAGCTCGTTGATTTATTTGTTTTCAAAAAAATCTCTCTTCCAAAGACGTTTTCTGAGGCTGAGCGATGTAACCTGAGTGTAAGGGACTGTCCTTTGTGTGTCTTGATGATGAATTTCAATTTTGTAAAAACCAGACTGCCCTTTCCACATCACCGAGCCTGTTTCATTCCAGAAAGAATTAATGACCTGTAACATTAATGTTGTTTCTCCAAGAGTCTTCAAGTAAAAAATAACCACCAGCTTTGGAGTCCTGTGTTTGTGTCCTTATTTTTCTTTTTTTTTTTGGCCAGGTTTTTGCTGCTTAGTGATGAAACAGCTGCTTCCATGGATAAAAAATAGTAACCCTGAAGCTAAAAAATGGGGTTTGGAAAAGTCAGGTTTGAAGAATAATTCAAAGTGAAGCTGCACTGAGTGATTTTTAGTCAAGACTGGCTTGGGTACCTCATTTTGGTAGATGGTCCCAATGGTTTGGGAAGGAGCTTTCACTGGTGCCAGGCTTGGCCAGAAATGGTAACAAAATGTGGGTTTGTGTCGCAAAAAAAGTAAGCTGGAGTTAACAAATGATGTTTAAANGAAAAAAAGGGAAAAATAAAAAAAATGAAGTGTTTTTAGGTATTAAAATGGTTGGGAATGGCCTGATGGGGAACAAATCCTCTGGGAGGTGTTGGCAGTTGGTGTTGGCCAGATTGCAAAGGCTGGGCTGGAGATCTGGGGTTTGGGTTGTGATAAGGATTGATGGGGAAAGAGGAATTTCAGTGTTCAGCACTGGTTTAGAAACACCAAATACAACCTCAATTTTGAGGTTTCTTCGCTTTAAGGAGGAGGAACTGTGTCTCCTGTGGGTGTCTTGTTCTCGGAATTCTGGATTTGAACTGGACAACATCACCTTTGGCCCTTCCCTGAGTTTATTCCGTGGCTGATTCCCCACAGCTTTTCTTTACCAAACTCCCTACCTTGATTAATCCTGTGACTTTCTGGAAGAGATTCTGCCTGAACCTGCCCTTTCCCTTCACCTTTCCCTGCTTGAGACTTCCCAGCCACAAATTTCATTTCCATTTAGCGTTGCTTACAGAAAATTCCCTTTCCCTGCAAGGCAGATCCAAAAGGACAAGTTTTCAACCCTTGGAATTCTGCCTGCCCCAGGTGGGTTCCCCAAAACCAGGAGGAATCCTGGGCTGGAGGGGTTGAGGTGGATGTGGCTGATGTGTGAGTGATGTCCTGTTCTGAAATCCCTGGGAATGTCAGAGGGGGGAAAAAGCACCAGTGAAATCTGTGTGTCTCTAAAAGGCTTTTTCCTAAATTAAATTATGTCTCCATCAAGGAGCTTTAAAGCGCAAAATGAGAAACCATCAATGCAAGGTCACAATTAAAGGTAGTATTTTTCTCAGCTGTGCTTTTCCTTCCAGAGTCTCTCTGTTTTGCTGAGCCTGGACCTCAATGCCCTTTTTTTCCTCCTTTTTGTGACTGCTGATTCCTCAGGAAGACTCTCCCTGAATTTTCCTTTAGATTTCTTGGCATGTGGATGCATCAAGAATCAAGGAAAAGGTGTGTTTGGAGTGAAGATTTCTGCATTTCTGGGATAAATCGTGCTCCAAGGAGAAGCAGCCATTTCTCCCTCTTCCTCCTTTTCTCATCCCCTTGTCAAATATTTGGGAAGTATTTGAAGTGTGGTCTTACACACCTTTCCTTTCCTTTCCTTTCCTCTCCACTGAGATTAAATCCTCAGTGTTCCGCAGTGGGCTCTGTGTGTTCCCAGGAACAGGAATGACCCCCCACGTGCCCACTTTAGGACGGCACAATTCCATCTCCGGAATTCCCGAAGTTTTTGAGGCGCTGCCGGATCCGTTGTGAGCGGCGATGCCACAACGCGAGAGCCGGTCAGTGAAATCCCTGCGGGAGGAGGAATAAAAGCCGAACATTCCTGGGATCTCTGTTGTTCGGGGGGGACACTGCGGGTGTAATCCCGGCGTTTTTAGCTGGCTCAGGCTGCTGGCTGTGGTGACAATTTGCTGAAGGAGCTGTCGGGTTGATGCATCACTTGTCAGAGCCCTCAGCGAGGGTGATCCATCTTTTCCCCGATCCATCCTTTTCCTGATCGCTGGAGCCAAGGCCCCTCCGCCTGGGATCCGCGCTTTCCCTGGAGTTTTCCGCCTGCTTTCTTAAGCAGGAGAGGTCACAACAAACCCTGCCAGGAGCTGGTGGCCTCGGGGGAAGAGCTGTTGGTTCGGATGCTCCGCTGGAATTCCGCAGCCAGGACTAAAACTCCATCCACCGTGGGGTGGTGTAGTGAGACCTCGCTGGGAAGGAGAGACCGCCAGCACCGCCCCTCGGCAGAAACACGAGAAAGAAACCCTTAAATTCGGCATTTCTGCAAGATTTCCTCATTGAAATCCCTCCTGTGGTCGCTGAAAATGCCTCATTTGTCTCCTGCACGCCCAGGAAAGGGAGAAGCCGGGAGGAGCCTGGGGAAATTCGGGCTGGATCTGGCTGCAGGTCAGGGTGGGGAATGTGCAGGTGGGGCTCCCTCTTCCTGCCTCGGGAGGAGCTCCGGGACATCACTCTCTGCTTTTGTTTAGGATAATTAGGAGTTTAGGATAATTAGGACTAATAGTTAATGCTCCTCACGCTGCTCCAAACAGATCTGCTCCGGCCCGGGTGTGCTTAAATAGCTTTTTATATATTGTAAGTATTTTTAAAAGAGTTTTGGTGTACATTTCCTAAAGGGCTTCTCCAACTTGACTCCAGAGTTGTGGAAGAGGTGAGGCCAGAAGAGGAAGAGAAAGGAACCATCCGACCACGTGGTGGCAACGTGGAGATGCTACAGAAGGATTGCTTGCACTGCTGTGCTTCCCTGAAGGAATTTTCACTTCTACAGAGACACCTGAATTTGATTTATGGCTTAAAAGAGGGTGATAAAAGCACGAAATGTAAATATTTTCAGCTGTGTAGCCTGACCCTGTGGATGCCCACAGCGGCATGGACCAAGCAAATGGAAAAAGCATTTTTTGGGGGATTTCTGAATGAAAGGATGTCAGGAAATGAATAATTCAGGCTGAGCCAGAGGAAGTGCAGCAGGAAGGCACCTGGCAGCAGGATGGGGTTTGGCTGAGGTAAGGACAGCAAAGGGAAATCTCCAACTCCTGCACTGGGCTTTCCGCAGATGGATTTAGTTTGTGGAGATTGAGATCATCACTTGGATTTCCAGGCCTGGCAGAGAACAGTGAGACGTTGGGAGGCTGAGGAGAGATTTTAGGGCTCTCCACAATGCCCTGACGGGAGGGGGCAGCCAGGTGGGGTTCAGGCTCTGCTCCCAGGGAACAGGGCAGGATGAGAGGAAACGGCCTCAAATCATGCCTGGGGAGGTTCAGGTTGGACATTAGCAGGAATTTCTTCATGGAAAGGACGGTCAAGTGTGGGAAATCAAGGCACAAAAATTCTCAAAACCTCATATGTGCAGGCCCAAATACAGCAGAGAATACAGGGTTCCACCTGAGACCTTGGAAAAGGCTTCCAAATTTAGAGACCACAAACAAGAATGTGGATTTGTAGTTTAGATAGAAACATATCAAGCTAGGTAGTGGGGAGTTTAAAGGTTTTAGAGTTCAGATAAAGAAGTAATTATGAAGGTAATGAGAAGTTTTAAGGTGTAGCAAGTAGTTTGTTTGTTGGTATAGGATTGGAGAAGAAAGCCCACATTGCGGCAGGACGTGTGATACGGTTTAATTAGCTATTGGTGTGAAAGTTAAAACAATCTGTGTGGCAATAGATTATTGGCTAATAAACCTCTAAAACCCCTTGTCACCTGTGGTCTTGTGACAACTTCTGGTGTATGCAGTGAAGACATTCTCACCCTTCATGAGACTGGAGAAGAAGAGCAATAAATCATGTTTTAGGATGTCTCCCAGTGGTCCCATCTCTCTTAAAATCCTGATAGTCAAGCACTGGAACGGCTCAGGGCAGTGGTGGAGTCCCCATCCCTGGAAGGATTTAAAAGCCTTGTGGAAGTGGCACTTGGGGACAGAGGTCAGTGGTGGCCTCGGCAGTGCTGGGGGAATGGTTGGACTTGATGGTCTTAGAGGGCTTTTCCAACCTCAGCAATTCCATGATTCCATGGAAGCTGTCCAGAGCACACTACCTTCCATGGCAGGTCACCCACAGGTGTATCCTCAAAACCTGTTGGGATTTCCCTTGCCCAGCTCTGCCCTGCTCCTTCCGACTTTTCCCACTGAGTAAGGGGCTGGATCAGGAAGAGGGAGCCAGCTGAGAAGGGAGCCTGGGCTCTGTGGGGCAGGAGATGGGAGAACTCCAGGGCAGGAGCAGCGTTTTGGCTGCTCCAGGGGGAGCTGGGCTGCTCTGCGTGTTCTCCTCGCTGGAATTCTGTGGCTGTGCAGCGCTCGGAGGGGAAGAAAGGCTCTGGAATGGGCAGGTGGTGAGCAGAACCACGTCCTGCCCTGGGGCTCTGCCTGTGCTGCAGCTGCAGCTCTCTGGATTTTCTGCCCTGTGAATGAACACAAAACCCCCCAGTTTTCTCTTCAGGGCAGCACATCAGGGATTTTTCCCCTCCGTTTGCTGTGGCGCCGGGAGCCAAATCCGCTGGGTGCCCACGCCTGGCGTGCGAGCTGCCAGCAGGGCTGGGCTCTGCTGCTGCCTGTCCTGGGGGGACACAACAACCTGATGTCACCTGGCCTGTGCCACGTGTGATCCCTGGGGATGTGCCCACCTTGGACCTGGAACTGCTGCTGCTGAAAATGTTTGCATGGGTCAGAATGCCTGATGCCTTAGAAAGGCTGACCTGGAACAGAGACTTGACAGAGCTTGAGAAAAAAGTAGATATTTATTGAAAGGCCTTTAGGATATACCTTGGGCAGGACAAGAGCCAAGGTGGACCCAAAATGGTCACAAAATGGACCCAAACCGGTCACAAAATGGTCACAAAATGGCTGACCAGTCACGAGGCCTCACACTTTTATAAGTTTTGGTCCATTTGCATTTTGGGGTTTAATTGTCCATTTACAGCTTCAGGTTCTTCTTCCTCCCTTCAGCCCACCCTTGTTTGTGCTTTTGGGCCTGTAAATTGTCCTTGTTTTTCAGGAGGAAGAGGATTTGTTTTGTCTCCCTGCTCTGTGCAGAGAGCTTACTGGCATTTAATATAAGGCTCAGAACTACAACCCTGGGCAGCACAGAATCTGAAATACGTGGAAGCTAAAACTTAAGGCATCATGTCAAGTCAATGGAATGTGGGAGCACACGGAATAATCCTGCCCTGGAAGTAGAATATGGGAAGGCAGCCTCGGTACTTCAGTTTGGTGTTCAGCCTGGAGAAGGGAAGGATCCAGGGAGACCTTAAAACCCTTCCAGTGCCTAAAGGGGCCCCATGAGAGCTGAGGGTGGATTTGGGACAAGGCATGGAGGGACAGGACAAGGGAGAATGACTTTAAGCTGGAAAAGGGTAGGTGTAGGATGGATATTGGGAAGGAATTGTTCCCTGTGAGGGTGGGGAGGCCCTGGCACAGGGTGTCCAGAGAAGCTGTGGCTGCCCCTGGATCCCTGGAAGTGTCCAAGGCCAGGTTGGACGGGGCTTGGAGCAACCCGGAATAGTGGAAATTGTCCCTCCCCTATTGCAGGGGTGAAATGAGTTGTTCTTTAAGGTCCCTTCCAATCCCAAAAATTCTATGACCCTGTGGAATCCCTCATTGCTGTGTTTTGAGATACAACTTTCCTCGTAGTGTCTTCAGCATAAATTAACTGTACTGTTGGCTCCAGTAACTGGGAATAGGCAGAACAATGCCACAAACCAGTTCAGTGCTGCTTCCCATAACAGGCAGGAGGACATGGAGCTGCACTCGCTGATCCTTGTGGGTCCCTTCCAATGCAGGACACTCCGTGACTCTCTTCTGTGATTCTGTGGTATTTTTAGGAGCTCTTTCCAGACCCCCGTGAGCTGCAGGAGGAGCTTGCTGGTCCCATGCTGGAGCTGCTTCCAGATCCTGCTTCATCCAGGAGCACCAACAGCAGCTGAGGCAGAGATGCAGAATCCTGTTTTGGAGAGTTCCCATTTCTGGCATCATTAACCCTCCACTGGCCTCTGGGTTATTTTCCCAGGTGGGCTGATTAATCATTCCCTGTCCTTTAGTCTCTTGGCCATCTCCTCAATCCCTTCAATCCCAACATGTATTTCTATTTATCAGGCCTTTCCCCTGGATTTTTTTTTGCCTGGCTGGCTTTGCAGAAATGTTTTATTTACAAATCTGCCCAGAATTGGCTCCAAGTGACGCGAGTGTTGGTTGAAGGAAAGCTGATTTTTGACAAAGTCAGCACAAGAACGGGAACAGATGGGAATGTTGATGAATTCGATTTTGCTAAATGTCCTCCTGAAAATCAGCTTGCTTTCCCTATTAGCATAAGAAGCAGCAAAAAAAAGATTTAATTTCTCTAAACATTTCCCCTTAATGATCTACCTCTCCAGCTCAGAGATTTATATGGCTGCTTATCAGCAGAGCAGCTGAATTCCTTCCACTGAGAATTGACTGCGATTTCGAGGTGATTTCTGGCACTTCTTCCTCCCTGGGGTGAGAGCTGTGCTTAGGAGAGGGGCTTGCTGTTTTGAAGTGATATCAGTTCAGGGGTTTATATGTGTTTAGTTGATTTAACTGAGTGATTTTTTTTTTTTAATTGATTTTGATTTTTGAAGGCACATTTTGGAGGTGCTGCCATCCCCAAGTGTCACTGGTGAACTCCGTACTTGGATCCAGCATCCACAGAGCTGCATCTCTGTGGCCCTGGGGTGCAGGAGGAGCAGGAGGAGCTGGGAGAAGCCCAGAGGCAAATAATTTCCAAAGCTTTGGGCTGGAATCAGCACACAGCAGGGCTGGAATCAGCACACAGCAGCATTGGGCATCACAACGTGCTGGCTCCATCCTCTGCCAAGCGCCCGCAGGAAAACGTGGCACAATTCCACACAGGGAGCAGCCCTGGCACAGCCCCAGGGGCTGCCCCAGCTCTGTCTTTCCCTCACAACCTGCCCACAGAGCAGATAAATCCCAGAGATTCTTCCTCCAGCCTTCCTCCATCCTGGGGTGTGGCAGAGCTGCTGTCCCCCCTAACACTCCTCAGTGTGACCATCCAAGAATGCTCAACTATCCTGAAATGCTGAAAGCACCATGAGGTTGATGCCCTCCCCACCCTCCCAGCCAGGAATTCCTTCCCAATCTCTCACCCATTCCTGCCCTCTGGCAGTGGAAGCCATTCCCTGTGTCCTGTCCCTCCATCCCTTGTCCCCAGTCCCTCTCCAGCTCTCCTGGAGCCCCTTCAGGCCCTGCCAGGGGCTCTGAGCTCTCCCTGGAGCCTTCTCTTCTCCAGGTGAGCACCCCCAGCTCTCCCAGCCTGGCTCCAGAGCAGAAGGGCTTCAGCCCTTGGAGCAGCTCCAGGGCCTCTCCTGGACTCATATTTATGTTGGGACACCCAGATCTGCCTTTCCTCTCAGTCCAGGGGCTTAAAAGCCCCAAGATTTGATTTTTATTCTCCTTTTCTCTCTTCTCCTGAAACTGCACAGCTCTGATTGATTCATCCCATTGGTCACACTGGGTTTAGCCTTATCCATTAGCCTGGAACTGCTGTCATCTCCTGCAGTGCACTGGGTACTGCAGCATCTCCTTCTGGATTAGCCTGTCCGACCGTGTCTGAGCCCAGCCATAAACGGAGGCTCGAGATAAGCTGCTGGAGCCAACACCCTGCTGGGCACTTTAATTTCCTATGAGTTTCTTCCTAACATCCAGTTAAATCCATCTTCCTTTGGCTTAAGGACATTCCCCCTTGTCCTGTCACTCCAGGCCCCTGCCCAAAGTCCCTCTCCAGGTCTCTTAGGGCCCCTTCTAGGAGAGATGAATTCCATCATTTTGGGTTTCCTCTCTTCAGCTTTACCCACGCGTGCTGGTGGCACTGGCCTTCTCCAAACTTCTATATTCCTGCCTTTTGTTCTCTGCCTTGCTCAAACCATTCTGGAGAGCGTCCCGCTGTCCCACAGGGTGATGGGACACAGGGAATGGCTTCCCAGTGCCAGAGGGCAGGGATGGATGGGATATTGGGAAGGAATTCCTGGCTGGAAGGGTGGGGAGGCCCTGGAATAAAATTCCCAGAGAAGCTGTGGCTGCCCCTGGATCCCAAGTGTCCAAGGCCAGGCTGGACAGGGCTTGGAGCAGCCTGGGACAGTGGAGGGTGTCCCTGCCCATGGCAGGGGGTGGAATGGGATGGGATTTAAAGTCCGTTCCAACCTGAACCACTCTGGGATCCTGTGATTTTTGCTGCAATACATTGAAACCTGTAGGTAAAGAGAGAAATGGGAGGAATTTCTTCCATGTGCCAACAAATCCCTGGGAGACAGATCCACCTGGCTGGATCGAAGAGCCCTCAAGTGCTGCTTGGCTTGGCTCCCTGACAGGATGCTCCAGAGCAAAGCCAGCCTGGAGGATGAAAGGTTCAGTTAATGGTTGCGCAGATGTCTCGGACATCTGAGACGGCTCATCCAAGCCGTGGCTTTGGAACCTCCCAGTGATAACTGGAAAGGGGGGGATCATCTTTCCTCTCCCGGCTGGTGCCTGATTTAGTCGGGGGTGACACTTGTGCATCCTCGGGGCCGTAAATCTGGCTGATGGTGGAGCTCTGACAGCGGTGGAAGGCTGGCGGGGCCGAGGCCGGATCGCGTATCCCGCTGACCCCCGTGCTCGTCCCTCCCGTGGGAAATGAGGCATTTGTGCTGTGGGATAAATGAATCCAATGAAACGATGCTGTTTCAATCCCGGGCTCTGTGCGCCACAGTTGTTATCCTGTGGGGGATAAATGGGAATGGCAACGAGCTTGTCCTTCTAGCGGGGGAGTCTTGATCAAGGCTTCAGCCTGTGCTCTGTATTCACAGGCAGTTCCATGTCTGCTTTTCTCCTTTAATCACCTCATTGTATTGGATTTTCCAGATGAAGAGTCCCCTTTTTAATGAGCTCCTCCTCTAAGATTGAAATACGGAGTTTAATTATCTCCCCTTTATTTATTTATTTCAACACCACGGGCTCGCAGCCCTTCCGTGGAGCTGCTCCCCTCCACGGGAGGCTGGAAGGAGAAGATTCCAGAGGATGTGACTCATTTGTGGTGCTCTGCTTTGCTGAGAGCATCAGCAATATCCGAGGAGCCGGGATCGCTCCCGGCTGCTCGTGCAGTCAGGAATGAGCCAGAGTGTGGCTGCATGGTGAATTATTGATAAGGGAATAATAGCAGCTGGAGATAATCTCTCCCACGGAATATAGGGAATAAATCTTCTCTGCCGTGCAGGGAGTTAAGTCTTTCAGTGAGAAGAATGGGAATAATGGTGGCAGGAGGTTTTTCTTAAGCAAAGAGCATGGAAAGAGCCTCTGGGAACTGTGTGCAGCACTGCAGGGAAGGGGTTTGGCTCTGAGAGGGGGGATTCACCCACAGACCTCACTCTTTTTGGGATTTGTGAACTTCTACTTAGCTGAGAGCTGTGGGTCTTCCAGGAGAAACAGGTCATGGAAACTGGGAATCAAACAGGCATCCCGGTGCCTGCCAGGGCAAGTGGAGAGGAGCGGGCCACATCAAGTGCAGAAGATCATTTTTGATGCCACCTGCTCCACGGCAGGGGCAGCTCCTGGGACTGTCCCTCCCCCAGGGCACAGCTCCGGCCTGGGATGGGAGCAGGCACCAACCATGGGCGTGAGGGAGGATGGGGGCACTGGGAAGAGGCACAGCAAGATCAACATCTACTCCAATGAGTCTGTTTCCAGCCTTTCCATGCCAGAAAGTTTTGTCCTGACAGCACCTCCTGGTTATCCTTTTACACCAGGCCGAGCTCTCCATCCATCGCCTGTGCTGAGGGCACTGAGGGTGGCACAGGATGCACAGACCACAGCTGGGACACCTGGATGCTCTTGGGTTATTTACAGCCAAATACTCCAAATTAAATCTTCAGTGGTACCCAGAAGTGCCTGACCCCCTTCAGGAGGGTTGCCGTGGCGTGGTGGGGCTGCAGTGATCCCCCAGGCCCTGAACACCCAGCAGCCAGGCTGTGCTCTGCCCTGGGGCTCCATATGGACATGGAGACGTGGGTGCAGCCTCCTCAAACCACAGCCTTTGTTTTCCTCTCCGATGCTGAACATGAAGAACACAACTCTGATGTCACGGTAGGACATGAAAATAGATTGACTCCATGTAGCTGTCAGAAGACAAAGAAGCTTTATTTACAATCCCAACAGCTTCTTTTAGAACACGCTGTGTAAAAAGGTCTGTTATTGCTCCATGGCACTGACACTGCTCTCCATTGGTTCAGGAATAGGAAACAACCCCTGGGGACAGTTGTTCTGGCAAAGGGAACACTGTTTGCTGAGCCTGTGCTGAGAAACGGAGAGAGATGTTTTGAAAAGAGAAACTGTTGGCAGCTTTCCCTGGGGAAAGGAGCCAGCGATGGTCAGCGAGCTGAAATTCAGGCTCAGAAATGTCGAGCCCACACCCTGAGGTGAGGGGGGATAAATCCCCCCCATTCCCTGTGCTGCAGAGCAGCTCTGCAAACACCATCAGCTTGGTACAAATCGAATGCTGGGGACAGATGCTCCTTTCTCCAGAAGGATCTGCCCAGCCTTGCCTGACCTGTGTGCTTGCTGCAAGCAGATTCCTCTGCACATCCGGGAGCCCCACGCCAGCCCACGGCGGATCTGGAGCGTCGCAGCTCCAGTGACAGAGCCTCAAGGCATTTCTCTCATCCCTTATGGGGTGTAGTGGGATTTCCCCCTCTCCTTGCCGTGCTCAGTGGACCACTTTGGGAGAAAAACCCATCAAAACCGGTGGATGCTCTTCCATTATTTAATTTGGAAGGGAAACCATCACCCTGCACTGCAGGGATGTCCCCCAGCAGCACAGCTCTGCTCTGGCTAGCCCAACACCACACACCTGGATTTCTAACAGCTAAAAAAGCCACTCAAATGGACCAGTGAACACCTCTCCCAGCCCTCTAGGAAGAGCAGAGTTCACATTTCAGTTAAATCCTGGCGAGATGAGCCCCAGCAGCATCAGCACAGACCGAAAGGCGGTGATGTCCCATGGGAGGGTGCAGAGGGCAGGGGACAGTTACCCCCTCACCATTTTTTGTGGGGCTGGGGGGCAAAGCACCAGTGCTGGGACACTGCCTGGGCCACCAAACATATCCTTCTGCCATGGAAGAGCAGTGCAAGGAATTCTTCCCTCTGAGGGAGATGAGCCCTGGCACAGGGTGCCCAGGGAATCTGTGGCTGCCCCTGGATTCCTGGAAGTGTCCAAGGCCAGGTTGGACAGGGCTTGGATCAACCTGGGATAGTGTGAGGTGTCCCTGCCCATGGCAGGGAGTGGAAGGAGATGATGTTTAAGGTCCCTTCCAACCCAAACCATTCCAAGGTTCCTGTGGCAGATCTTCAGCACTGGGGACTGACAGGGCCCCTCCAGGCTCTGCTGCCAGCTCTGTGTTTTCCCAGATCTCTGGCTGGGCGTGTTTTGGGCACCGGCTTTGGCTGTGCATGGCTGGAAGGGGCGCTGAGGAAGTTTCCCAGTCCTAGGGATGTCATTTCAGGGGCTGTGGCTTGGCTGAGTCACCGTGGAGAGCCACATCTGCACTGTATTTCTGGGAATCTGTAGAGCTGAGCTCTGTGTTCTCACTCAATTACAGTGGGACACTTGTCAGCAATTTCTTGTTTTTATTTCCTGCGACTTTCCAAACTTGGTTGTTAAAAAAAAAAATAAAGAAAACAGGCAGGAGGGGAAAAAAACCCCAAAACAACCAAAACCCCAAAGCACATGACATGGCTGGCAGTGCACCAGGAATGGACTTTTCCTGGGCAGGAATGACTCCACTTCTGCTGGAGTAGTGAGTGCAGGGAGAAGAAGCTGCCCAGAGAGCTCCTTAATGAACCTGTCAGCGTTCCATGGAATGCCAGAGTGGTTTGGATTGGAAGGGACCTTTCAAACCATTTCATTCCACCTTCCACGAGCCCAGGTGTCTCCAAGCCCCATCCAACGTGGCCTGGAACACTTCCAGGGATGTTTAAGAGGCACAATTCCCTCAATAATTAACTTTTGGTCAACCCTGAGGTGATCAAGCTGTTGGACTTGATAATTGTGACAGGTCCCTTTCCAGCTGAGATATTCCAGTCCATTCCTGCTGTGGATGAGGGTTGCTCAGTGCCCTGATTTTGGGCAGAGTCCAGGAGCGCCTCCAGACCCTCCAGAACAAAAGTAGCCGCAGACTGATGCCAAATCCAACCCCCAATATCCTGGTCCCTGAATCCCCCTCCTGCTGCGGGCACTGGAGATGAAACAATCCCAAAATGAAGGACTTCTTCCAGTAATTGCTGCCTGAAAACACATAATTAATTCTGATAGATTGAGATGGGAACTTTAAATTGATTTAATGGCAGGTGGAAAAGAAGAATGCCCAAGGGTTGCCAATTTCTGCAGTTTCACTTCCCTGATATATGTAGGAGCTTTGAAATAATCACATTTGTCATTAGCACTGTCAGTGCTAATACATTAAATCAGACTAATGCTGAATTGCTTTATTTTAAAATTTATTTTATTTATTGGACCGAAGCGATCGCGCTTGGAAATTTGCTTGTTTTGGAAAGAAAGTGGAGAATCACGGAATCATCAAGGCGGGAAAAGACCTTTAAGAGCATCGAGCCCATGATGAACCAGCAGAGGTTGACAACCTCTGTCTCTTACCTCATCATCACCTTTTCCCACAAGAGTCCTGCTCGTAGGTGTGGCACTCACAGGCCTCGTGGATGTCAGAGCAGGGATTGTCCCTGCTGGGCCTGGATTCCCCCAGACTCCACACTTGCTGCTGCGCTGTTGGAACAAGCACTGCAGAGTCACAGAGCCTGGCTTTTGACAGCTCGTTCTCTTTGCCTCTTGGCTCCAGCCCCGTTTATCAATGGAAGATCAGGATCACTTGGCTCCAGCGGGGAGGAAATCCCTCCTGGCCCGGAATCCTTGGCAGCAGGTTGGCAGAGTGGGCAGGTTCCAGCCCTCCTCCGATGGCTTGGCTTCACTGCAGTCCATCCTTCACTGGGAAGCTCTTGTCCAGATGGTGCTGGAGCCAAAACATCCATGTTCCCTGACTTCCAGGGCTTTTCCCAGGCACTGGCACAAAAGTGCCTGCTGCTGAAACCTCCCGGGTGTCTCTTCTGTGTTTGCTCTGGGATGAGCATCCCCAGGGCAGGCCTGGATCCATGACCCTGCTCCTCAGGGAGCCTCTCAGGAGAGCAGGGAACCCCAAATGTTTCCCAGCCCCTCTGAGCAGGGAGCATTTGGGAGGGCAGATGAGAGCAGACCTTCCTGGGAAGGAAACTGCTGCTGGAACAGCATCCAGGAATTTTCCTCCAGGTGGTGCTGCTCAAGGTCACCTTGGGCTGGTCAAAGCCATTGGGAGTTGTTTAATCTGGAGAAAAGGAGGCTCGAGGGGGGACCTTTTCACCCTCCACAGCTCCTTGACAGGAGGGAGGAGCAAGGTCAGGCTCTGCTCCCAGGGAACAGGGTCAGGACAAGAGGAAAAAGTCTTAGGCTGCACCAGGGAAGGTTGAGATTGGATACTGGGAAAAATTTCTTCATGGAAAGGGTTGTCCAGCCCTGGCCCAGCTGCCCAGGGCAGTGGTGGAGTCCCCATCCCCGAAGGGATTTAAAAGCCTTGTGGATGTGGCACTTGGGGACATGGGGCAGTGGTGGCCTTGGCAGTGCTGGGGGATGGTGGGACTCAACAACCTTCAGCTGCTTTCCCAACCTAAACAATTCCATGATTCCATAAGGGCCTGTGTCCTGCCAGCTGCTGGGAGCTAATGCCTGCTGCTCTCCCTTTCTTCTTGGGACAGCTACAGATCAGTCCATCCCAACCTCATTCCCAAATTTTTTGTGTTCCTTGGAGCACCATCACTGGCAGAACCGGCTGTCCAAGGCTGGGCTTTGCCAGGAGCTCATCCTGGTGTTCCCAGCCTCTCCACTTCTGTGCCGTGGCCATTCCCAAACCACGTGTGCACCGCTTCCCTCATCCCTGCTCCCAGCCTGTGGAGAGGCATTTGCACAGGCAAACGCAGGCTCTCCTGCAATATTTATCACACAGGCAGGTTCACCATCTGTTGGTCCCTCTGATGCTCCCCAGGACCAGCGCTCAGCTGCTTTTCCAGGTTCCCTGTGGAGCTCCAGGGCTGGGGCTGTGCTGAGCTTTGTGCTGCCCACCCGGAGGGTGACACCAACACCTCCCAGAGCTGCTCTGCATCCCAGGGCTCTCCCATGGCGCATGTGGTGCTGTCTGAAAAAGTGCAAAAAAAAGTGTTGATAGGGGTGGACTTTTCTTCTGTGATTTGTTGTTTTTTTTTTCCTTCATCTGCCTTACCCAACTCCCTGCCCAAACTCACGAGAAATTCAGAAATTCTGGGGTTTGGAGCCTCCCATGTTGTTTCTCCTTTCTTCTTCATGACCAGCTCGTCACTGCTCCTTTTTGGATGACACTCCACCTCAGCTCCCTCGATTTGTCACATTCCTCACCCTTGAGGGAGTCAACCCTTCCACCCTCCTCCTCCCCTCTTTCGAGCTCGCCCCTTGTACTCCATCTCCCAAATTAATTTGTTCCGTGTCAGCTGCTCGCCTGTTCTTGCAATTATTTTCTTCAAGGCTGAGGAAGCAGCACTTGATGGGGATCTTTTCCCACTGGATACCTGCAGGCCTTCATCAGTAAATCCAAGAAGAGCTGCCAGATGGAGCTCCCGGAGCTTGGCTTTATCCAGAAGGTTTTCCTGCAAGTCCTGCTGACTGTGACCCCCCACCCAAAAGCTCCGGCACCCCATGGCATTCTCAGTGGGGTTGGAGGTTGATCTAAGAAAAGGTTTCTCACATCCTCTCCAGCTCTGCAGCATCCCATGGGGCACCTGGGACCCCACAGAGGTGAATTCCTGCTGGGAATGGTGGGGGCTGAAGCTCTGATGGTGTCACTGCTTTGCATCCACCTGGCTGAACACTCGGAGTTGTGTTTCTCCCTGTCCCTGATGCCGTGGCTCGGGTTTTGCCCTCTCCTACTTGCCCATTTGAGATTCTCAGAGTCTTGGAGCTGCTCTGTATTGCAAATTTCCCTCTGAGTCCTCATCCTGCGATCTGAGTCACTGTGTAATCCATGGCCCCAGGGCTGAGGGGTTCAAATGCAGCCCAGGAGAAGAGTCATGGAGTCATGGAATGGGGAGAGGAAACCACGTCTGGGAATGTAGCACCCTGCTTTGAGCTGATAGACCGTGGCCATGAGCTGTGTGTGATGCATCACAGGCTCCCTGGTTTCCTACAAAGGACAGGGAATTGTTGGGATGAGTCCAGCAAGGGCCACGGAGCTGCTCCAAGGGCTGCAGCCAGGCTGGGAGAGCTGAGGGTGCTCACCTGGGGAGGAGAAGGCTCCAGGGAGAGCTCAGAACCCCTGGCAGGGCCTGAAGGGGCTCCAGGAGAGCTGGAGAGGGACTGGGGACAAGGGATGGAGGGATGGAGGGACAGGACACAGGGAATGGCTTCCCACTGCCAGAGGGCAGGGATGGGTGGGAGATTGGGAACTGGGAATTCTTTTCTATGAAGTTGGTGAGGTCCTGGCACAGCTGTGGCTGCCCCTGGATCCCTGGCAGTGCCTAAGGCCAGACTGGACAGGGCTTGGAGCAGCCTGGGACAGTGGAAGGTGTCCCTGCCCATGGCAGGGGTGGCACTGGGTGATCTTCAAGGTCCCTTGCAGCCCTGGCCTTCCCGGGAGCACAGCTCTGTGTCACCCCAGGACAGCTCAGGTGTGGGAGGAAGGAGCTCTGCCCCTATAAATTTCCTCCCTCAGCAGACAGGGTCACCTTGGAGCTGGCAGCAAGCAGCAGCCTGGCTGTAAATCACTGCTCACGGTGCTTTTGGGCTGCTCCCATCTTTTGGGTCTGTCCACGGTGAGTCAGAGCAGCCCCAGATGGCCTCATTCCAGTTGCTCCCTGTGTGCATTCCCAGGATTTACAAGGGCAGGGATCAGAGGTTGGATAAGGAGCTGGCAGGAGTCACTTACTAACTGGGAGGGCTGCAGCTCAGGGGGGTGTGGGGTGTCCTGTGGTGCTTCCACATGGAAATCAGGCATGGCTTTGCTGGAAGAGCTTTGCTCCCAAGGAACCAAGTTAGTTGGAGATGTGACTTTGAAAAAAATAGGGGGAGAAAAGGACAATCCAAGCACTGAAGAGATGATGAAAATAATGGACTTTTATTTCTTTGCCTCCTTGTTCTCCCAAATGTGGGGATGGGGAGGTCCCATGGGCCTGGACAATGTTTGCTTGGAGAAAGAGGAGTCGATGGTAAGGGCAGGAGCAGAAGGAAGGGAGATCCTACTCCAGGTTCCTCAGGGATTCCTGCAGCTGCTCCCTCTCTGCCCCTAAAATGACCACGGGAAAATGATTTGGGCTTGTGCTGAAGTTTTCAGTGATTTCAGTGGCATTTGTCAATGCCCGGGAGCTGCGGGACTGGCAGTGCTCCCCCCACCAAACCCTGGCTTATCTGCAGGAAGGGCTGGGGGTCACTTTAAACCCTTGCTGATACCCATCTGATTTCTCTGGGAAGCCCAGCCAGGGGAGCAGACACAAGCCAGCCTGGAAACAAGACACAGCAAGCCTCACGGCAGAGTCCTGAAAATTCTCTGATCTGTATCAGGACAGGAATTCTGGAGGAGGGCAGAGCAGAGCTGCACCGGGTCAGGGTCATAGAATCATGGAATTATAGAGTGTAGAACATCCTCACCTGGAAGGGACCCCAAGGATCAGAGTCCAGCTCCTGGCCCTGCCCAGACCCCCTAACAATCCCCCCCGGGCATCCCTGGGAGCGATATCCAAACACTCCCGGAGCTCTGGCAGCCTTGGGGCCGTGCCCATTCCCTGCGGAGCCTGGGCAGTGCCAGCACCCTCTGGGGAAAGAACCTTTTCCATTGGAGTGGTGAGAGCCTCTCCTGGGTGCTGAGATGCTCTGCTGGAGCAAAGGTTGTCCTGACTTTAGGAGGAGAAGAGACATAAAGATGGGAATGTGGGGGATTTCCATGGTGTTGCATGAGAAAACCCAGAGGAGGCAGAGCTGGAATCTCATTTGAGGCTTTGCTTTTTTTCCCTCTGATTTTAGTTGTTGTTTATCTGCAGCATCGAATTCTGCCCTTATCTCTTGTTTGTTGCTCTGTTTCCAAGGCTCTGAGAGCACCAGATGAGGCAGAACCAGCCTGGGGTCAGATGAGGGGACCTTTGGCTCATCCTGGGGCGGGGAACCCTCAGAGCCCAACGAGGGGGATGTGTCTGTGCGCTGGATGTCCTCTCTAAAGTTCTGAATAAAATTCACAAACCCATCAAGATCAATCCCTGGGCCAGCTTGGCTCATCAATACTTCAGTGCTCGTCTCCTCCCATCCCTTTGAAGGGATTATTTTAATATGCACCAGCTCCTCAGACGTGGATAATGAGGGGTCAGGCGGATGCTCTTGTGTGCTCAGAATGTGTCTGCAGCTGGGCAGACTCATTCCCTCACTCCCTCCTGCTGGGGCTGCCAGAAGATTCCTCTGTAGCTTCCCAGCTCCCGGGTTCCTGGGGTGCACCACGACCTCGTGGTGTGTCTGCTGCTGGGGCTGGGGAAAAGCCAAGTGCTGAGGACAACAAATCTGTCCCATGGCTGTGGGGCCAGAGGAGACCCCAGACTGTCACTCCCGGGAGGAGAATCCCATTATTCAACGGATGAATTCCCCATTTTATCCCAAAATGTCAGCTGTGGGACGTTGTTTTGGCTGTGCTGGCTGGCAGTGGGTATTTGGTTGCGGTGATGCATTTGGAAACCTCCTCTGTTGAGAAGGTCCCTCATCCTTCCTCCACTTCCATGGAGGATTTGCCCATCCCACTGCTGAACTGGAGCTCACCCTGTGCCAGGCCTGAGGACACCGGGCATGGAGCGAGCAGAGCCCTGCTCCCAGCGCTGACGGATTTTGGGCTGGGGTCATGGCAGCGAGGCATCAGGGAGAGCTGGAGTTACTGGAATGCTGGGTGTGGGCTCCAGGGGGCTGGGATGGAGGCCACAGGCCACAAGCGAGCTGCTGTTTTCCTTCTTCCCATGACAAGTGGGAGGGCTGGCGCTTGGGTTTGTTTGTTTTTCTCATCCTTGTTTGCAAACTCATTTACTGTAACAACAGCCCTGCTGGGCTTTTAAAGGACAGGTTTCCACTGCTTGGAAAAGGAGATCCAGTGGATCAGGAACAGGAGGGAACCCTCTGCTATTTTAAATTTTTTTTTTCTCACAGACATCCTCTCTCCAGCCTTACCTGCTCACCACAGAGGGGCTTGAGCAGCCTTGGCTGCAGGAGATCTCCACGGAGAGGCTCCAAGGGCTGGAGCACCATTTCCAGTGGAGCCAGGCTGGGAGAGATGGGGATGTTCCCCTGGAGAAGGCTCCAGGGAGGCCTCAGAGCCCCTTCCAGGACCTAAAGGAGCTCCAGGAGAGCTGGAGAGGGACTCTTCATCAGGAACTGTCACAATAAGACAAGTGGGAATTGGTTCAAACTGAAAGATGGGAAATTTGGCTTGGATATATGGAAGGAATTCCTGGCTGGGAGGGTGGGGAGGCCCTGGCACAGGGTGCCCAGAGAAGCTGTGGCTGCCCCTGGATCCCTGGAAGTGTCCAAGGCCAGGTTGGACAGGGCTTGGAGCAACCTGGGGCAGAAGTTGTCCCTGCCCATGGCAGGGGGTGGATGAACTTTAGGTCCCTTCCCACCCAAACCATTCCGTGACTCTGTGATTTTGTGGAAGTGCTGATGTCACCGCCATACAGTGATTTGGGAAAAGCTCACTGGGAGCTGCTCCATCATTCCATGGCACGCCAGGGAAGGGTGACCCAGTGCTGGGGCCTGGGAGTCACAGGGAGCTGGGATCGGAGCCACAGCCGTGCCAAACTTTCCTGACCAGATGTGGGTTTTGATAAAGGGACCGGGCAATTATTGCTCCACCTCCACGGAGTGTGTGCAAATCATTAAGTGGTTATTAATTACTCATTACATGCCAAGCCTGAGAAAGTGTGAGGAGGAATTCACTCCACGTGGGTCAGCCCCAGCACCGAGGATGTCACACCTTGGTGCGCAAGAGGGTTTGGATGGCTCTGCCCACCCTGCAGGGATGTTCCTGCTCCAGGGCATCCATCACGTTTTGGTAAGGCTGTCCTCGAGGAGATTCCTGCCCTTTCACTGTGCCAAATAGGATGTGATGCATCCCAGAAGACCATCCTCACATCCTCAGCCGTTGCCCCATTATTCCCACCTGACTTTGGAGGCTGTGAGAAGGCACAGTGACAATGGGGACAGCTGGAGGGTGACACCAAACCGTGGCCACCACAGCTTTAGCAAAGCACAAACCCCACGGTGTCAGTGGTAACCCTCTCTGGGCTTTTTTTCCCCTCCAGATGGGCTACAATAGTAAAGCCAATAAACAATATCCTCAAGGGATGTGAGGCAGGCACACACTCCAGTTTTTCTCTCCAGCTGCAGCTCTCCTTGAGCAGGTGAAGGGTCCACGAGGCACCAGCAGAGAATTAATTGCACAAATCACAAAGTGTTTTGGTTCCTCGGAGCAGATTGGGGCTCATCATCATCGCCAGAGATTCCTTTCCCAGAGCACTTCTGCAGGGCTTGTGAGATGAGCGCTGGGGAAATCTAAAGCACATTTTGGGGGGATTCTCTCATGAAGGATTATTTTGAGGTCACACCTCTTGGTGGGCTTATTCCAGCATGGAGCAGGGGGTCTGGTGGCCCTTTGGGTGAGAGCCTGTGGAGATGTTTCCCGTGGAGGAGTGTCACAGTAGAACACGGAATAGATTGACTCCATGTAGCTGTCAGAAGAGAAAGAAGCTTTATTTACAACCCCAGCAGTTTCTTTTAGAACACGCTGTGTAAAAAGGTCTGTTATTGCTCCATGGCACTGACACTGCTCTCCATTGGTTCAGGAATAGGAAACAACCCCTGGGGACAGTTGTTCTGGCAAAGGGAACACTGTTTGCTGAGCCTGTGCTGAGAAACGCAGAGAGATGTTTTGGAAAGAGAAACTGTTGGCAGCTTTCCCTTGGGAAAGGAGCCGGCAATGGTTAGCAAGCTGAAATTCAGGCTCAGAAATATCGAGCCCGCAGAGGAGGGCACGGAATGGTTCTGCGGGAGCCAGAGGACGATGCGGAGGGCGCCGGCTCGGGGCGGAGCGGGCAGGGACAAGGCAGAGCCGGCTGAGCCGCCTCCCCCGCCCGCGCCCGGAGCTTCCCTCGCCGGCAGCCGCGGGCTGGAGGCAGCGCTCAGGGGCTGCGGTGCTTCCCCTCCGCTCTCCTTCTCGCCGGGCCTCGGCACCCGCCCCGGTTCGGGTTTGCCTGGCAGGCAGCGGGATGCGCCTCGGGGCGGGATGAGCTTTGCTTGCGCGGCTGGACGCCCCGCTCCGTGCCTGGGGTCCCCAGACAAGCCCCTCCTGCCCCATCCCGGCAATGCTGGGATCATTGGGATCGTTCCCTGCCCAGGTTTTGTGCGCTGGGGGGGCTCAGGGACACCCCCGGGCGGCAGAGGGGGCTTGGTGCGAGTTTGCAGCTCCCCTCCAGCCCTTCTGCCGCCCCCCTCTGTGGGCTCGACATTTCTGAGCCCGGGAGAATTTCAGCTTGCTGACCATTGCCGGCTCCTTTCCCAAGGGAAAGCTGTCAACAGTTTCTCTTTTCAAAACATCTCTCTCTGTTTCTCAGCACAGGCTCAGCAAACAGTGTTCCCTTTGCCAGAACAACTGTTCCAGGGGTTGTTTCCTATTCCTGAACCAATGGAGAGCAGTGTCAGTGCCATGGACCAATAACAGACCTTTTTACACAGCGTGTTCTAAAAGAAACTGTTGGGATTGTAAATAAAGCTTCTTTCTCTCCTAACAGCTCTATGGAGTCAATCTATTCCATGTCCTACCGTGGCACCTCTCTACTTCCCTCTCCTTTCTCCTCACGCTCCTGCCTAATTTAAGGACAAAAAAGAGCCCAATGAGCAGCCCTGTCCCTGCTTCCCAAACACTCCGAGTCCTCCTTCCCTCTGTCTTTGTTCAGCACCTGGTACCTGGTCCCTGCTCCAAGGGAGAGGGGACAACGAGAGGTGGCACAGCCTTACTGGGTGACATTTGCCAGCAGGATGCTGGAGGCAGTAGCACCCTGGCCCTGGGACTGATCCAGAGGCAAGGGATGGTGTCAGGGAATTGTGGCCAGCACGGCTCTTCCCGGAGTCCTGGCCTCTCTCCCTCCACGTGGACAAAATCAGCTCATTTTCTTCCAAAAAGGAAAAAAAAATAGACAAAGCAAACACCTCAGCCTTTGTTCAGGGAGACAAGGGCTGCAGCCCGCTCAGATGGAATTTATTTTGTGCTCAGTAATTCAATCCATTCGGGCTCAGGATGTGGCCGGGAGAACTGAGCCAAAAAATGCAAGTTTAAAGCAACTAAATTTTATGCTGTGTATACAGTGAAGTTTGGGGTTGGCTGAGACAAGCAGTTTCCATGGGGGTTTTTTTGCAATTCCTGTTGCAGCCACGAGCTCCTTGTGCAATGGGAGGGCTGGGGATTGTGGCTGGAGAGGGGCAGGAGGGGAACTGGGACAGATGGGATGGTGGACAGGGTTTATCACAAGAGGATTGATACTGGCCCAGCTGAGTGAGCCTCGCTGGGGACAGCGTGCTTGGCATGGCTGAGAACATCCCTGTGGTCTGGCCCGGAGAGGGTTGGGGGCTTTCCTCCATTCCCCCAGCACCCAAATGCCTCCAGTGCCATGCAAAGCTTCTCCCGGCGCTGGAATGCGGCTGCTGAGCTGTGCTTTCCCTCTCGGAGGTGTCCCTCTCCCTGCTATTAACATTTTCCAGCTGGGAAAGCTGTGCAATGCTGAGCTGTGACCCAACAGCTGGGCTGCAGATGTGGGAAAAGCCAGCCTGCAGCATCTGTGTGTGTGTGTCCCCCTGTCCCCTCCAGCCCCATCTGCCCTCCATGCACATCCCTGAGCACGGCTCACCCTTGATTTTGCACCTCTGAGTCCCCCATGAAGCTGCAGAGCCACTCTGCCATTAAAAATCACGAAACCAAATCCAGACAACAGCCCAGGGCTCTCAGGAGTAACTCATTGTTTTCCCCTTGACCACGGGATTATTATTTCAGCTGGCCAGCTCGCTCGGACCAGCCCTGCTCATCCCTCAGCCACGGGTTTGGCAGGAAAAACTTGGTGTGGGAGCTCCTAGTGGGAGCTCAGCACTCCAAGCCTGGAAGAGCATCAGGGCTTGGGCAAAGCAAACCTCTGCAGGGAAGTTTTCCTGTTAAATGGCATCAAATGGCACTTCTTTACTCAGGGATCATTCCTGCTAAAGTGCTGCTCATCCCAGTGGTGGCCCAACAGAGCCCGAGGAAAGTGCTGGGATTTATCCCCAGTCCAGTGGTGGGCTGGAGTGGATTCTCCTCAGTTTTGCCCCATGCTTTGCATGTTGCTGCAATCAGGGCTAGTTTACAAAACATTTATCAGTTTATCAGGTTACTCCTGGAATGTGCCCACAGCCACCCACAGGACTGGGAGCTGCTTTCCAAATCCCCTTTTTTTTTTTTTTTCCTCTTTTTTCTCTCAGGCTTTGCACTTTTGCCTGCAGAATGTGCACTGCCCTGCTGAAGTCATTGATTAAATTAATCCTGGAACAGTTTAGGTTGGAAAAGACCTTTAATTCTCCCAGCCCATCCTGTCCCATGAGGGTCACTCAGAGATGGATATCTCATGTCACTTGTACAGCTCAGGGGCTTCCTGATGGGCCTTTTGAGAGTTTAGCAACCCAGTGGATTTTTATCCCATGAACTTCTCCAGTATCCTCATAAACCATTGGCATTCCTGGTATTCTGTGAGCTCAGCAAACTAAATCGGGGCAGTTTGGGGTCCCACCTTCTTTTGGATGTTCTCACCTGCATCATTTGATGCCTGTTTGATTCTGCATCAGCACTAACTGGACACAGCTCCTAATTCCCAAGGCCACCGAGATTCCACAGCCTCATCTTGGAGTTCCAGATCACCTTGGGCAAACAGAGGGCTCCTTCCCTGTGAGGGTGGGGAGGCCCTGGCACAGGGTGCCCAGAGAAGCTGTGGCTGCCCCAAATCCCTGGAAGTGTCCAAGGCCAGGTTGGATGGGGCTTGGAGCAGCCTGGCATGGTGGAAGGTGTCCCTGCCCATGGCAGGGGGAGGAATGGGATGGGATTTAAGGTCCCTTCCATTCTGTGATTCCATGATTCCATCCTGCCCCATTCCCTCCCTGGTCTCCCACCACTGCTGGGCCCCACAGCTTCTCCCCAAAAGCTCTTTGCATCCCTGCAGGTCGGAACTGGAGTGGATTTTGCCCTGGAGCTCACATGTCTGTGCTTGCCTCTTCCTCTTCCTCCACTGTCTCTTCCAGCAGAGACTCGAGACGATCTCCTGAGATGCTTGGAATATCCTGCAGGAGATCTGTGCATTCCTGGAAGACTTCTATCCATCCAGCATCGCCTGGAGGGCGTCCATGCCTTACCAGTGACAGGACACCAGGTCAGTGAGGTGACACATGAGGTGTGTGGGGACTTCTGGAGACCACCACCACTTTTGGGACAGCACTTCCACACCCGTGACAGGCCTGTACACATAAGGGGGAATTTGTGGACCCCCCAGAGCTGCTGATTAACAGATCTCCACAGGCTGGCCCATAAACTGTTAACACATTAATTAAAAGAAGAAAAAGGAGTTGGTCCCATTAAGCTCCCCATCTGTTTTAATTATCCACTGGAGCTCACAGAAAGCTTTGTACACACTGTAATTGCATAATTAAAACGAACTGTTGGGAGATAGATGGCACTGAGTTGACTGGGGAGAGAAAAGCAGCCCTTGCTCCTGCTCTGCTGTCGCTGAAGAGCATCGTAATTAGAAAGAGACATTAAAAAAACCCTTTTTGGGCTGGGCTTAGCGCTGCACATCCCCAGCTGACTTTTGAGAGTTTTCATGGGGGTGTTTGTGTCATCTCCACCCCGGGCAGAAGCAGCAGCCGCATCAAACCCCACTTTGCTGACAGCTGGGATGAAAATTTGCTCCCCAAATTCCAGATTTCCAGCCCAAATCAGCACCTGGATGCAGATACAACCCAGCCTCTTCTGCCTTGTGCCCGTGGGTGGGGATCTCAGCAGAGCCAAGGGAGTTTGTTTGGCAGCTCCCAAAACCGGGCTCAGGCAAAGGGATCACTTCCAAAACCCAGCTGGCTGTTCCTGGGCATGGAGCAGGTGGCCTTGTGCTCATAACAGAACTTTTAAAAATCAAAATATTAGTCTTAAGAAGAGAAAACAACAAGCGTAACAAACTTCCTGTGAAGCAGTGGGAATTCTTCACATTTTTTTGAGGAGGAGGCTGTCTGTGGGTTGGGTTTTTTTTTTATCCTTGTGGTATTGAACGGATACTCTCATGCCTTATAGCTTGTTTTTCCCAGCTTGCTGCTTTTCCACATTCCCTGCAAATCTAATCTTTGGATTAATACTTTTATTTTTCTTGACATTAAACTTCTGATCCGCGCCGAGAAAACATGATGAGGTCACTGCGAGTCCTGAAAACTGGAAAAAGTCCTTCTGGTTCAAAGCCCTCCTGGGACAGGCCTCTGACAAGGAGGAGATCCAAAGCACAACTGTTCCCGGAGAAAATATCACTCTGGATCAGGCCAGGAACGAGTTCACAACAAGGAAAACACTGGAATGGAATAAGAGCAGAACTCTGTAGCCAGCCAGAGCCTCCCAACTTTATGTCAGCTCAGAGACACACGGATAACTTGCAAGGGTCTTCTGGAGCCAAGGTAAACTTGGGATAATCTCCCAGCACGCCTTCGGATCAGCGACGTCCTGGTACCACCTCCTCCTTGGCATGGTCCTGATGGATGGTTTCTGCCACATCCTATCTCCCAGGGGCCGGTATTTTGTTACAAGGCAATTTTCCTGGCAGAGAGCGATGATTCCATCAAAACTGAGGTGTTTTGTGGGAATATTGCCGACCCTCCTCACGAGGGCATGTTTCGACTTTTCCTTTAGGGACAAACTTCCCTCACCCTGACAAGAGGGGTTCTCTTTTTTTAATCAGAGCTGGAATAAAAGATTCATCCCAGTTGTCCGGTTTCCTCCTTGGAGTTTTGTTTCCTGGCAAATTCCAAGGTGTTTTTGAAAGGAGTTTGCAAACATGGAGCGCACTCCCAGCAATCCTGGCAGGCAGCAGCTCCAAACATCCAACAGCAATCCAAGGCATGGGGAAAAACCTTCCGCCTGCAACAGTTCATTTGTGGGCTCCTCACAGAGACGGACCCAAGAAAACCCTCTTTTGCAAGTGATGCTTTTCCCTGTTTTTTCCTCTCCCAGAGGTGGTTTTTTTATATATATATATATACAT
>WBMY01011366.1:5048-23801 GCA_013397315.1 Donacobius atricapilla | reverse complement strand
TCCCAGAATGGTTTGGGTTGGAAGGCACCTTGAAAATCATCTCTTTCTACCCCTGCCATGAACAGGGACAACTTCCACTATCCCAGGTTGCTCCAAGCCCCATCCAGCCTGGCCTTGGACAGTTTCAGGAGTCCAGGGGCGGCCACAGCTTCTCTGGGAAACCTGTGCCAGGGCCTCAGCACCCTCACAGGGAAGGATTTTAATGAGGCCCTCAGGATCCTTGCAGGGTTTATTAATTGGGTTGTTGTTTTTTCAATTAACCTGAGTGAGCAAAAGGAGCCCANCCGAGGTTTTGCTCCTGGCGTCAGCTCCCCGTCCCTTTTGTGCAGCAATTTTTCTTCCCACTGAGGTCACTGCTGAACAGAAAGCGCTGGTTGTTTGGAGGCAGAAAGTTTCCTGCAGAAAAACATCCAAATGAAACATTTCAGCACTGGGAAACCTTCCCTCCCACCCGCTCGGGCTTTGCTTGGTTCTCCCCGTGGAAAATCCCTCGTGTTGCAAACCCACGGCTCATCCCTGTCCCCTTGCTCTGTTGGGGATGCACAGAGCACCGAGGCACCTTCCCAGGGCTTATCCCTCCTGCCAAGCACGGACATGGAGTGTTCAGTCACTGATCAGCCTCTGGGAAGCCTGGTGAGGTGGTTTTTAATGGAGGTGGCACCTTGATTTTCCTTCCCAGCTGGAAGCAGGTGCCTGGCAGGTGTTACAGAGGGAGTCAGGGACATTGGGCTGGAATTGCCACAGCTCAGGTACCACGGCAGTGAAGTTGTCCATCCCCATGGAATATTGCAGGGGAGACAATTCCCAGCCCATCTGTTGGCTGGATGATGAGGAGGTGTTTGGGCTGATGGTGATGCTGGTGACACAGCTCTACTCAGGCTCCAGAGGGGCTGGGGACATTCCCACATGAAATTCCTGCGTGGAACGCAGAGCTGCATGCTCCTCACCCTCAGGACACTTTTCCCAGAGCCCCTCTCTGGACAACTTCTGGCTCTGGAGCCTGTTGCAGGTGCATGAGGAGCTGATTTCCCACCTCCACGGTGCTCTGGAGCTGTTCTCCCTGGGTTGCACTCGCAGGTCACTTCCCAGTCTGGCACAACCCCGAACTGGTCTGGTTCCTTCCCTGCTGGGACAGTCCCAGTTGATGGCAGGATTTCTCCTGGGTGTAGATGTTAGGTTGCCATCAAGGACCTCCTGGCTTCCTTCTCTCCAGATCCCTGAGCTGCAGGCAGGACAAACTTCCAGTGCTCCAGGTCAACCCCTTTTCCACCCCTCGTGTTCCCAAACCTGAGGTTTTCCTGCCCCACACTTGGGCACTGCTGCTTCACACCCCATTCTCCCGCCTTGCCTCCTTCTCTTTCTCCATGTCATCCACAAGAAAGCAAAGGGAGAGACAAAAATCACAGAATCATGGAATGGTTTGGGTTGGAAGGGACCTTGAAGCTCATCTTGTTCCACCCCCTGCCATGAGCCTGGACACTTTCCACCAGCCCCGGTTGCTGTCTAACCCTGTCTAACCTGCCCTTGGACACTTCCAGGGATCCAGGGGCAGCCACAGCTGCTCTGGGCACCCTGTGCCAGGGCCTCAGCGATGTCTCCAAGATGTTTCTCATCCAGGATGAGCAGAGCACATGGGGGATCCCACACGGGCAATCCCAGGGAGTGTGGGTTGTTCCTGCTGAGCTCCTGGCAGCACCGGGGCTCTCAGGCTTGGAAGCAGCCCTAGGACAGCAAGGCAAAACACAGCACTGATGATGCTTTCCATTAAAATGGCAGCTTCAATCCCAAAGGGCAGCTCCAGCCCCCAGTGGGGCCCTGCCCAGCCAGGGGATGGGGTTTAGAGGTGGATTTAGTTCTAGGTTAACAATGACCTTAGAGGTCTTTTCTTAATGATTCCATGAATCTGTGAAACAGAACTGGGGATCTCATCCTTCCTGAGAATGTTCATCTCCATCCCCTGGCATGTGTCACTTCTGTGAAATAGATGCCAGGATCTCACAGGGGAACCTTGAAATCAGACAGAAAACGTAGGGAAAAACTACCTTGGCACGATCTCCTTGATTGTATTTCCATCATCCTCCCATACCAGCTGCAACACAAAGGACAGGAAAAGTAATAAACTGTTTAAAAAGTCATATTTCAAGTTAACTACCCTTTTCTGATGCTCCAGAACAGCCTGTGCTGGGCTGAGCCAGAGTCTTGGAAGAAAAATGAAGGGTTGTTCTTGCTTGGTCTGAACTGGTTCGTTGAGTCATGCTCTTAGTTAATCGCTGGCATCGGCACAGCACAAAATCCTGCTGGAGGGGAAAAACTCACTCAGGGAAAGTTCAGGCCGTTCGTGCTGCTCCGAACGGGGCGAGCAGACAAAGCCTTCTTGTTTCCCAGGCGGGGGAGAGGAGAGAGGAAGAGGGAGGCGAGGAAGGGCGAGGGATGGCAGGATGGGGCTGGAGAGGAGGCGGATTTGGGATGCCTGCCCACGGCGTGCTGCTGGCCCAGCCCCAGCCAGCCGGGACGCATTTTTCCAATGCTTGTGCTGTGTCAAGAAGAGGCATTCCCTGTGCCGGAGGGGTCCGTGCCTTGGAAGGCCAAGAGAAGACAAAGCACCAGTTCGGTGGGGTGGGAAGAGCATGGTTTGGGGAGGAATGTCAGATCCCTGGAGAAGAACCTGTTGGTGGTGCAGGGAAAAGGTGGGATGGGAAAAGAAGGATTTGGGGAGGAATGTCAGGTCCCTGGAGAAGAGCCCGTTGGTGGTGCAGGGAAAAGGTGGGATGGGCAGGATTTGGGGAGGAATGTCAGGCCCCTGGAGAAGAACCTGTTGGTGGTGCAGGGAAAAGGTGGGATGGGAAGAGCAGGATTCAGAGAGGAGCATCAGATCCCTAGAGAAGAACCTGTTGGTGGTGCAGNCTAGAGAAGAGCGTGTTGGTGGTGCAGGGGAGAGGTGGGATGGGCAGGATTTGGGGAGGAACGTCAGGTCCCTGGAGAAGAACCTGTTGGTGGTGCAGGGAAAAGGTGGGATGGGAAGAGCAGGGTTTGGGGAAGAACATCAAAGCCCTGGAGAAGATACCGCTGGTGGCATAGGGAGAAGGTGGGATGGGAAGGTGTGCCTGATGCACCAGAGTGGTGGGCAAGCTTTTCCGGGCAGGGAAAGCTTTCCCAGGCAGGTTGATGGGTGCTCAATTTGTACAACAGCTCTGATGCAGGCAGAGTTTGGAATGTCCCTCCAGAACAGACACAAAGCCATCCCCACAGCAAACACTGCGGTGACACTTTGTGCAAAGCTCTGCTCACCTTGAGAGCCCCTTCCACCCCTTCGCCAGGAGAGGCGGTGGGGTAGGAATGAAGGACCTTTTTCCACCACACACACCCGGGCTGAGCCAAGCTCCAGCCCCACAGGAGGTCTCAGCAGGTCGGGGCTGTGACGGGACACGTGGCACAGCTTCAGGCAGGCCACCACCTCCTCCTCACCTCCACCGCTGTCATCAAAGGGTGGCAGCCAGGTGAACGCCTCTTGCTCTTGCTGGCTGGCTTCCAGGGCTCAATTAGAAAGGCAAAACTGGTTAATTAGGGATGCCTCAGAGCTGGCCATCAAGCCAGACGCTGGTGGGTCTCCGGGGAAGATCTCTGAGCTCGTGCTCCGGAGGATCACAGCAGCCATCAGCCAAATGTGATCTAATAAGCAAATAAATAATCTGCAAATCAACTGCAGCTCGGACAAGTTCCTACATTTGCAGTGCCCTGGAACTGCTCAGGGCAGTCGGGTTGGGTAATTCCTCCTGCCTCAAAGCCAAGCTGGTGTTCTGCTCCTCTATGAGGAGATCTGCAAAAGCCGTGGGAGGAAGGGGAATGGGAGCACAGCATTGGGCCAGAGGTTCTCCTGCTCATCCTGTGGGCTGAAATAATTGAATAATTGAATAATTAGTGAATAATTGCTGCCCATTGGCCCCTCGTGCTCCTGGATAAGGGATGTTGATGCCCAGCTCTCATTTTCTGTCCAGCATCCCATGGGATGAACGCATGGGTGAACCCTTGTCTGGGCAGGGAATTGATTAATATTCCATATATTATTATATTCTGCAGAATGTTATCTAGCCCATAAAATCATGTTCACTGCACCTTTTATTCTCTTTGCATCTATATTGTCCCTCTGATCTCAATGTCACCCACCACCTACGTCTGCAGCGACTTCCAGATCAGGCTGGAGACAGAATGAATCATGAAAGTCACTTTGCATTGGCTCACTCATAGAATATTCCTCACCTTAAATCCTTGCCCAGCTTAAAGCGAGGTTTCCACATTTCAAAGGGGTGTTCTTTTTTAATCCCACCACGCTTCCCAGGTAAGCCTTCCCTGGTTGCCTCTGTTGGGAAATGAGGCCGTGGTGCAGCTGCAGGAGCCCAAATTGTGTTCACAGTTGAGTTTGGATTTAACAGAGGATAGAGAAAGGAAAAAAAACAGAGGGGAAACTCTCCTCTTGGAAAATGGAAAATCAATTCCAAGATGAGAGAAGATGACCATGAATCCATCAGGGCTGCACAAGGACAGCTTTGATTCTTGCCTGTGAGGGTTGTAAGGGCCTGGCACAGGGTGCCCAGAGAAGCTGTGGCTGCCCCAAATCCTGGAAGTGTCCAAGGCCAGGTTGGACAGGGCTTGGAGAAACCTGAGACAGTGGAAGGTGTGCCTGCCCATGGAAAAGGGGTGGAACTGGATGATTTTTAAGGTCCCTTCCAACCCAAACCATTCTGGGATTCTGTGACACATCACTTAAGGCTCAGATGGTTGAAGTCATGTATGAGGGAGAACATCACCCTACCAAATAACCCCCTTTTGTGGGGTAATCCATCTGCAGAGCCCGCTGGGTGGATGAAATCCACCTTTTAATAGATGTTTTTCTTTAAGTTTGTAATTCAGAGTGCAGCAGCAATGCTTTACTCCATGGAGTGGGGTGTTTTTGGAGGACAGCTGCCTCCTGGGATCTTCCTGCCAGTCTTTAATCCTTTAATGCGAGCTGTATGGATATTCTATGGAGCTTAGGTTTTAACAGCAAGTTGAGGAGCCCCTCCCTGCCTTTGTTAAGGCAACATTACACCTGGCCCTGCTGGTGCTGCAGGTAGAATCCATGGTGGGATCCTTTTTCCCTGCCCACCAGAGCTTAAATTCTTTTTTGTGCCATTTTTCTCTTTTTTTTTGTGGTCAGCTGCTGGCTCTGTTCAACAGTCCACCTGCACAAATCCACACTAAAAGGGAAGAAACACCGTTCAGCATCTCCCACCTGCAAGGCATTGGGTTTCCTGGGGCTTTTTGCACAGGTAAAGACGAGATCCTGATGCTCTTCACAGCAGGGAGTGACACGGAGCTGGTTCCTCTGGTTATGGGTCTGCTTTCCTGGGCTTTCCCTGAACTGAAAATTGCATCCTGCTACATTTCAATGCTCGGTCACCTATGGAGTGAGTTGCTGGCAGGCCGTGGTAGTGTTTGCAAGGATTTCCAGGGCTTCAGCTTCCTTCTGGCTGTTCCTTGGCTTTTGGGGCTATTTGTCAGGAAAAAGGGTTTACGGAGCTCCTGACACTTCTGTCCTTGCACAGGGCTCCTCTCCTCGTCAAGACACTGGAGCAGAGCTTGGAAAATATTTTGAGTTCTGACTTTTAGAGCAGGGTCAGCATGGAAAAGGCACGATTCCCACAAGCTGTGGGACAGGAGACCCAGCTACGGCCAAACTCCCCCCCGGGAGGGTGACAGAGGCCACCACCCCAACCGACAGAGCTGTGGAGATCAGCCGGCCCTGGGAGAAACTCTCGCCGTGGGGTGGCTTAATTATATCCTCAGCGGAGCAGCTCAGGGCCCTTTGATGTGGGGAGGTGGCGCAGGTATCTCGCAGAGGAGATGTCTCCGCATCAGCCGCCGTCTAGACTCCTGTGCACGGCTGGGAGGGGGTGACTCAGCCACTCTGCATCCCCCCCCTTCCCGAGGTGACTCCCAGTGACAACGGAGTGGCAGCCCTGAGCGGAGGCCACCACTCTGCCAGGAACCCGTCAGTGCCCCGGGCACGGGGTGAGCTGCTCCAGGCAGGCAGGGCTGGCAGGTTGCTCTGCCTCCTATGGCTGCTCCGTGAATGCTTCCACAGGCTCCCAAATCCACTGCATGGGATGTTTCTTCCTGCATTTCAGGCTATCTGTTTGCATTGTAAGAGTTCAAGGCCACATTAAGTGTTCCAGGCCAGGTTGGACAGGGCTTGGAGCAACCTGGGCTAGTGGAAAGTGTCCCTGCCCCTGGCAGGAAAAAGCAAGGGGTGGCTTTGAGGTCCCTTCCAAACCATCCTGGGATTCCATGATCTTATGCAATGACCAGCAATGCCACCCCAGTACTGGGCATTTGCTCCCCAGTTCCCCAGGCTAGACATGGTCCCACCAGCCAGGGACTTGGGGTGAAACCATGACTTAATTGGAGCACGGGTGTCACCAAAACAGCTCCTAGCAGGGAGTCGAGCTAATTAAAGTCCATTTAGGGGAAGGAGCTGCCTTTCCCGTGGCAGGAGGCAGCAGCTTCGTGGGCTCTAATAAAGTCAGGGAGGAAAGCACGGACGTGGTCATGGATACCGGGACACTGCTCGTTAAGAACCTTCAGGGGAGGAACCACTTTGTTCAATTACCTGGAAAAGTAGGAACATTCCCAGGCTCACAGCAGGGAGGTGTGAGCTGATGGCCCCTCTGCTCTGTAGGGACATCAGCTGTAGGGTCAGCACAGCTCCTCCAGCTGAGATCAGGGAAGAAGCCCACCAGCACTGGCGGGTTCCAACACAGGGACATGAAGGAATATACAAAAATAAATGAATACGTTTTGTTCTTTATTCTCCCTGTTAGGCCTCAAATGTCCTCTGTGTCTCCCATGACCTGGGAGAGTGGTCCTGCATCTTTTTTGGCTTTCCCAGCTCCCTAAACCACCCTCACAGAGAAGAATTTCTTCCGATTATCCCATCTGTCTATGGGAAGCCATTCCCCCTTGTTGCGTCCCTCCATCCCTTGTCCCAAGTCCCTCTCCAGCTCTCCTGGAGCCCTTTAGGGACTGGAAGGGGCTCTCTGGAACCTTCTCCTCTCCAGGTAAACACCCCCTAGTCTCTCAGCCTTTCCTTTTGGAACGTGCCTCCCAAATCCAGAAGAGAGGCAGACTGGAGTCCCTCTAAGGCCGGCTCCTATGCCAGCAGCACCTTCCCTACTCAGTGTTTTTCCCACTTTTGATCTCAAGAGACAAATGGAAACATCTGACAAGCAAATGACACCGTTCCCTCCCAGCCCTACCCCACCATGGAGCCGCTCCCTTCCAGGTCCTGCACCCGTGACCTTTGGGAAAAGGCCACGTCCAGGGGCTGAGCAGAGATTTCACCCCCCAGTCTTGGCGGGGTGTGGGTCTGGTGTCCCTCAGCCACGTCTTCTGCAATCCAACCTTGCAGGAATTCTGGCTTTCCATGATGGGGAAAGGGCTCCCCTTTCCCCCATCCTGCCCTTGGAAGGTTGGCTTAACCCAGCTCCAGATTTCTGTCTCCCACCACTCATCTCTCCCCTGATAAAGATCCGTGCGAAATTTATCTCACCATCTTTCATTAAAATAAACCAATTAAGCAAGGCTGAGGAGCCTCTGATCCAGGCCAGCTCGGTCAGTTGGTGAATCCCTGTTTCCAAAGCATCTTCCCTCTCTGCTTACCCTCACATCAAAGCAAGCCAGGGACCAGCCCCATCCTTGGAGCAGAGCCTGTCAAGGGATTGGGGAAACAGCTGATTTAATGCCGAGGAAATTAGTAACCAAATCAGTTCTTAGCCAAACGGCTCCTCTTCTTGATCTTGGGAAAAGTGGTGTTTAAATTCTCGATCTCATGGTTTTAGACTCAGGAAATGTGATTACACATCTGTCATTATTTTACTCCTCTGTGTTGATGGCTCATATTAAACAAACCACATTCCTGCATCGCTTAGTAATCTCTGCTGTTCCCTTTCCTTGCCGAGGAGACAAGTCCCAGCTTGACATCCCCCGTCCCTGTTGATCACAGCTCCACTGTGAACCAACCGGCAGAGCCGTGCTGGCACCAGCCGCAGGAGCGTTCGCACCTCCGACCTCTTTTCTCCAGCTTCTCGCAGCTTCGCAGCCCCCTTTCTCCCCTGGACAACCTTTGGGTGAGGAGCAGGAGATCCACGCCCTGCTGAGATCCATGTGTTTCTCGGAAAGGTGGTCCAGCCTTCCCCCGTCTTCCACTGTGCAGGTAAGAACACGCGCTTTGGGCTTGGACACCGCTCAGAAAGGGTAGGTCCTTCCAAGCAGAGTGCAATTCCCAGGGATCTCAGCGCTTTGCCAGCCCAGGAGGACGTGGAGAGCCCCGCGGCTCCTCCGGGATGGGCTCCCAGCGGCCACGCAGGAGGAGCCTGCCCTGAAAAACGCCACCTCTGCGGGGACACTGAGCTTTTCTCTTGGTGGCTTTATCTTCCAGCTGCGCTGAGACAACCCCAAGCTCGCCATGGAGCTGCTGGAGGAACCTGACTCATAGATGTTCCCAGCACCAGGTAGGAAAACGAGGGCCTGTTTTAATGGCGTTTGGGGATGGAAGGGAGTGGTGGGGCAGGTGGTGACCTGGTACTGGTGGGGACGTTGGAGATGTGGGGCTGTGGTTTTCCCATGGCTTGTGAAATCATTCCGACCTGCTGGAAACTCAGCAGAGGATCTCAGGGAAATCATGGTGCGGGAAAGCTTTGCTTCTTCCTGCTGAGGATGTGGTTGGCCAAGCCATGCTCCTTGTGGCCATATTTTTTTCCTTTGTCGTGGCATTTTGACACAAGAGCTGTGCCAGGAACAGTGAAAATGCCTGGGAATTCTTGTGGAGGATGGTATGGTCTCGGGAAAACCCCGAGCTCCTGGTGCAAGGACATTTGTTTGGATCTTGGGTTTTCCTTTGGTTTTGTTGGTGTGATTTCCATCTTTTTCCTGCACCAAGCCCCAGATCTGTCCCATCCTGGCAGCTGCCAGAGGTGGAAGGGTTGGAGTGTGCACGATGTGCTCCTTGTCAGCAAACCCACCATGTTTGTGCTGGACTGATTCTTGTGGGAGAAGCAAGGCTGGCACCCTGTTCCTGTCAAAGATGAATCCATTCGGTTAAAAACAGCTCCTTTTGTTCTCTGCCATGTGAGATCGGGAGTTTTCCTCCACCAGCCCCTACAGGACGAGAAGGGAAGGTCCTGTTGAAGTGGCACTGAAGCGAAATGGTGGTGGGAGTGGGAGGGTAAGGCTGGGTGTGGGCAGGGCACCACTCCTTGCTGTGGGAGGCTGGGTGAGGTCCTGGGGGCACCTCTGCTCCCCCCCTGCACCCGGCAGCTGGGAGGGATCCAGCTTGCTTGGCACAGGGCATCCAGAGCTCCATCTCCCACAGCCACCCACCCAAGGGTGCTTTGGGCAGTGCGTGCAGTGCTCTGTCTTTGGGTCCTGGCGGCTGTTGCCTCCAAGCTTCCATAACCTGAGGAATTAGCTGGGATTGCTGAATTCCGAGCTGCCTGTAGCCTTTGGAGTTTTATATATGTGTATGGCAGGCGTTCCTTGTGTGTTTTCGGCAGAGATCCCCTCTGGATTGCATTGAGTCACAAAGTTTGGGGACAAGGGCTCAGGAGCCCTTTATGCTTCGTGGCTGATCTTCCCTTATCTGAAATCATCTGCAAGGCTGATATTGGCACACATACTGTCAAACTACTGGAGCGAGTCCAGAGGAGGCCATGAAGGTGCTCCAAGGCTCCGGAGCCAGGTTGGGAGAGCCGAGAGTGGACCAGAGAAGGCTCCAGGGAGAGCTCAGGGCCACTTCCAGGCCCTAAAGGGGCTCAGGGAGAGTTGGAGAGAGACTGGGGACAAGGGATGGAGGGACAGGAAACAGGGAATGGCTCCCCACTGCCAGAGGGCAGGGATGGATGGAATAGTGGGAAGGAATTCCTGGCTGAGAGGGTGGGGAGGCCCTGGCACAGGGTGCCCAGAGAAGCTGTGGCTGTCCCTGGATCCCTGGAAGTGTCCAAAGCCAGGTTCGACAAGGCTTGCAGCAATCTGGGCTAGTGGAAGGTGTCCCTGCCCATGGCAGGAGGTGGAACAAGATGGTCTTTAAGGCCCCTTCCAACCCAGACCATTCCATGGCTCCGTGAAACTCCTCTGGGCCCAGTGGAACACAGGACCAGGCCCTCTTGGCAAGCGGAGAAGCCTGGGAGGAGCGTCTGTAGGACAGCTCTTTTTCAACAATTAAGAGCTTCTCCAGCTCATTTCCTTCAATGCCCTCGCAGAGCAAATCAGCTTAATTAGCAGTCTTAGTGAATAATTAATCTTCTCACAGGTTTTTTTGATAGCTTCTTTAAAGCAAGAGGATTCGAGCTGCCACTGAGCAGCTCCTGGCACGACCACGGTTCAGTCCTTTACCTGGTGCCTGCAGACCCCAAGGCCAATTTATTCCCTTATGGGCAGAAATGGCCAAAAAATGGCACAAGAAGGGACCAGTGGCATGGAGAAGTTTCCCACACAGTTTTCCACCCCCAGTATCCCATGGAGATAGATGCAACTTATAGATGTCCTAGCAAAGCACTGATGTGCGGCCCTAAAACCCGCTGCCCAGCCAGCGGATAGAGAGAGGTTTGACGCTCCAAAGCCATAAAAATCAGGTTTATTTTCAGCTTTGCCTCTGCTCTTAATGACAGAAGGGTCTGCTGTTGTTTAGACCTGAGTGGAGAGACTTTAATTACCACTTTGGTGCCAAGGATGTAAATATGGACTCGGGGAAGCAGCGAGGGTTATTAAAGAGAAAAGACTGTAATTGCTGGGCCCCTCCCTCTCCATCAGATCTTCCTCTCGCTCCGGTTTGGAGAGGACCGGCTGATCCAGTCGGGCTGTCTCTGGCCATGGGTTGCAGGCTCTCCCTGAGGAAGGGGAATATCCAGCAGCACCCACCCAAGTCAGGATGGAACCACCTTTATCCGGGCAGAAATCTTTGTGGAATGCCTGGGTTTTAGCATGGCCACACAGAGATGTTTGCAGTGTGAGGAGCAGGGCAGGCATTCTGGGTGGGTTTTCCCTGGGGAGATCTTTTTGCTGTGGAAGAAACTCCCAGCCCAGCTGTATACAGCCTCTCTCTCGGATGCAAACACTCCCATGGCTTCTTCTTCTTTTTTTTTTTTTTTTTTTTTTCTTTTTAAACTCCTATCTTTGATTTCATTTAATAATGGATGAATTATCAGAAATATGTGCTGGCAGGCAGCCCGGGTTTTGTCAGCAGGCAAACGACTTCAGTAAAGCGTCGGTTGAAAATATTTTGAGAAAGAAAAAAGGGAGCGAGAACAAATAAAATAATAAAAAAAAGAAAGTCAGTCTATGCAAAAGCCTCTGGGGGTGGGAAAAAAACCCAAGCAGACTGCAGAACTTTTTTTCTATCCCTTTTCCTTCATGCCAGTGCTGAGAGTAGGACTTGTCTCACTGAACTCATGTCTCTCCAAGAGTACACTGTCACTTCTCTGGGTGGAGGGGAATAGTTGTTGGGATGGTTACGACACATAGAGTGACACTATAAAAGTTTAGAAGGCTTTTTTTATTATGGTTGTATGCTGTTTTCTATACAGTTTTTACAATCTTTGAGGGTAACTTCTAATTGGTTAATAGCTTTGTTAATTATTCTATTGGTCAGTCAAAGACATTTTACTTGTTTATTAAATTTATTTATTCTCGGATTGTTTACATATTTCTTTTACTGATTCTCATGGGACAAATCCCTTGTTATTACAGGTGTATTTATTTTTCACCTTCAGAATGGATTGTTGTGTTAAAGGAACTTCTCATTCTCAAAACAGCTTCATATGGGAACTTACAGATTGCTTGTTAGCTGCACTTAGAAGAAACCACAGGCCAGCTTTTTACCCTATCCCTACAGGGAAAATGGGAGCTGTGTCCCCTCTGGAGGAGCCTCATCTCCTCCAAAACCCTTGGCACAGCCTCTTGGAAGCAGGGTTGCAGAGATGTGATGCTCTCGACCACATCTCAGGCCAGGCACCCCAATCCCCCATGCCTCCCTCCATGGCCGTGCCCGTCCCCGGGGCGGCACCGCAGGGAGCAGGGCCCGGGTGCCAAGGGAGATTTTTTTCCCCAGGGCTGGAGAGTGTGGGGTGAAGCAATCGCACCCTGCCCAGTCATCGGGCAGGAACGGGGCGAATCCAGGGCGAGCAGGAGCCGGGGGAAGGCAGCACCTCCCTGGTGGCCTGCACCGACACGCCGGCCTCCCCACGGGGCCCTGCTCCTTCCTTCCATCCCTTCAAAGCCACCCCAGCATGGGCTGGGCTGAGAGTGGAGGGAGGGCAACCCTGAGGAGAAGGATTTGGGGATGTTGGCGGGTGAGGAGTTCAGTGTGAGGCGCCCATGTGAGCTGGGAGCCCAAAACCCGACTGGGTGCTGGGCTGATCCCAGAGTGTGGGCAGCAGGGAAAGGGAGGATTCTCCTCCTCTGATCCACTCGGGTGAGACCCCACCTGCAGAGCTGCCTCTGGCACCTCCAGCATCAGAGAGATGTGGGACTGCTGGAACAAGTCCAGAGAAAGTCATGGGGTTGTTCCAAGGACTGGAGCCCCTCTGCTCTGGAGCCAGGCTGGGAGAGCTGGGGGTGCTCACCTGGAGAGGAGAAGGCTCCAGGGAGAGCTGAGAGCCCCTAGCAGGGCCTGAAGGGGCTCCAGGACAGCTGGAGAGGGACTGGGGACAAGGGATGGAGGGAAAGGACAAGGGGGAATGACTTCACTCTGATCAGGGATGGATAGGACATAGAGAAGGAATTCTGCCCTGGGGGGGTGGGGAGGTTGGATGGGATATTGGGAAGGAATTCCTGGCTGTGAGGGTGGGGAGGCCCTGGCACAGGGTGCCCAGAGCAGCTGTGGCTGCCCCTGGATCCTTGGAAGTGTCCAAGACCAGGTTGGACAGAGCTTGGAGCACCCTGGGCTAGTGGAAGTTGCCCCTGACCATGGCAGGGAGTGGAATGAGATGATTTTAAAAGTGCCTTCCAAGCCACACCATTCTGTGACTCTATGACTCCACGATCTCTTTGGTCATCCTGCTGGCTCTGGACATTTTTGATGGCTTTAGGATTCACGCTTGGGATCCCAACACCGGTGACAACATCAGGTCCTCCCACAGCCACGGTTGCTTTGGCTGTATGGAGGAGCATTTCCCACCTGTCCTGCATTGGCCTGATTTTAAGGTGGAAATGGAGAGACAGGGAATTGCATCCTAAAAGCCTGACTCCATATCAGCTGCTTGCTCCAACCGGTGAATTTAGCTTTGTTTCCCTCTAGAGAGTGATTTTGCCAAAAAAAAAAGCAAAGCCCACATGAAGAAAGTCCCCGAGGTCCCCTCGGGATGCTCGGCTCTGGCAGGTTTAGGATCAGTCCCTGTGTCCTGGCAGCGTGGCGGAGGCAGGAGATGCTCCTGAGCCAGATTCCATCCCACTCCTCCCCTGAGTCAGAGTGAGTCAGCCCTCTGGATTGCTCTCCTGCTGCCCCGAGCCAGCACAGCATATTTATTAGTTAATTAGTTTGCATTTCCTCCTCCTCTCTTCCCTTCCCTTCACAGCAAGCCCTCTCCCGCATCTTTCCTGCAAAGCAAACTTCGGGGACCTCCATCCCATAAATATCCCCATCGCCCACTCCAAAACCACCACCCTTCATGCAGAGAGCCCCTGGGACACCAGCTCTTGGTCCCCTGTCCATGCAGTGGCTGGCAGGGGGGACCCACACTGCTCCCAGCAGAAGATCCGGGGTCCATCCCAGCCTTTTCCCTACTGAGACCCAATTTTAGCCCCAGATGTGAGGACTTTTCTGGCCGTCTTTCCTGGCAGAGGAGCTGGCGTGCCCCGTGACACAGGAAGGGTGCAGGCTGTTATTGTGACATCCCGATGAGTTATTAGCAGAGGGGGAAGTGTGCTGAGGATTGCAGGGAACAGGAGGAATTCTTGGTGGTTTGCAAAACTGTCCCCGGGGCTGGTTTTGCTCCATATCCATGCTCTTCATTGACTCGTGGAATCCCAGGATGGTTTGGGTGGGAAGGGATCCCGTTCCAACCCCACCAGATCAGCATCATCCATCTCTGCTTCCCAGAGTTTTATCCCTTAGGGAAGTGGCTGAGCTGGGTCCCACAGCCTGGCTGAGCCCAGCTTTGTCCTCACCAAGAAAACATGGAATTTAGCTAGAAACGCGGGATTTAACTGAAATCCTAATAAAAACCAGGGCTGGCTAAAAAACCTAGGACTGCTTCAGCTGCTGGAGGAGAGGGTCTGGGAAAGGGATGGGAAGGGATACAGGAATGAAGGTGGAAATGGAGGTGGGAAAAGGAATAGGGATGGAAACGGGAATGAGGATAGGGATGGGGAAAGGAATAGGGATGGAAATGGGAATGGGGATAGGGATGGGAAAAGGGACAGAGACAAACATAAGAGGGGGGATGAGCAGGGAGAAGTGACAGAAATGGGGATGAAAATGGTGACAGGAATGGGGGTGGGAACAAGGGTAAGCATGGGAACAAGGAACAAGTACAGGGATGGGAACAAGGGTAAGGATGGGGATAGGAACGGGGACAGGAACAGGCACAGGGATGGGAATCTGATGGGAACGGGGACAAGGATGGGGATGGGGAGAGGGAAGGGACAGAAAGGGAAAGGGAGCAGCCTCATTCCCGGCGGCTGCCGGCTTGGCCAGCTCAGGCAGTGAGCAGCTTCCCTGCCCTCGGCTGCCCCGCCTGGGTGGGGAGGGTTTTTCCAGCGCTGAGGGTTTGCAAGCGAGGCGCCAGAAAGCAGAGGGGAAGGAGCAGGGAATTTTTATCCCCATGAACTTGGCACTGCGTTTCACTTGGAAAACCCATGGATAATCCTGCTGTTTCCTCGCGCCCTTTGTTCCTCCTCATCCTGTTTCCCACAAGAGAGATGGGGAGACCTGGAGGAGCTGGGCAGTGTTAATGGGGCACGTTGGGTCTGATAGGAATCAGGTCCAGCTCTAGCTCATCTCTGCTGGAGAAAAAATATCTCGTTTTCTTTGGTTTTGCTGATTAAAGTTTAATTACCTTGAATGCAAATGATTCATCAAAGGAACACAGATTTTTTTTTTAATTTTTTTTTTTTTTTTTTGTGAGAAGTTCATGTGTAGCCTGGGAAGGAAAGTGTTTATTGAGGTATTCTCTGAGCAGGGTCTGCTCAGTGTCAGGCAAAGCTTTTGGGCAGAAACAGGGAAAAAATTACTTTTGCTCTGTTCCCAACTCGCTTTCCCTTCCCTGAAAGATCTCCCTGAGCACTTGACAGCATCACACAGCCCATTGCACGAGTGACTTAGATTTTCCTGCTCTCCAGGTCTGCAAACCTACCGCTGGGAATTGCTCAGATGGGGGAAAAACGGGGCCTTTGCTGGTTTTCCATGTTCCTTGTGTGAGTTCATACTCTGGGAGACCTGATTGCAAAACCAGTCCCGGAGTCAGGGAGATAGAATTCCAGGCAGGTGTTCCCACTGCATTTGGGGAGCTTCTTCTTTTCTTTTGGGGTGTGTAATTCCATTATCTTGCTTATCTTTGCTAGAGATGCCTCTATAAGCCCTGAGCAAGACTTGGTGGGCAGCCAGCAGGGTTAGCAGGGGCTGACAGGAACTATCTGATCCCCCAAAATTAAAGGGAATGACAGTGTGGGAACACAGCTTGGAGTGTAAGTAGCTTGTGCAGTGAAAAATCACCTCAGCTCTGTATCCTGATGGACTTAAATCAGGGGAAAGGCTGAGGAGGGGCTGCCACCACCGTGGCTTTTATTTACAATCCCAAGGGAGATGATCCTGCTGGGATGGAGGGGAAAGGACCTCTCTGCACAATCCCTCCCCATGAAAACTCCTGGAAATAGAAAACAAAACCATGCTGTGTTTCTTGCCCTTCCCAAAAATAACCTCGAATCCTCTGGAACACCGTGGGTGGACCCTCTGCTGCTTATCCAGCGTCTCCCCAGGCTCCTGCAGATGTTTGCAGCAATGAGGTGCTCAGGGGCAGCCAAATTCCCCCAAAAACCCCAACCTGGGGAACGGGGCCTGTGGATGCAGCAACACAGGGATGCTGGAGAGCCTCAGGGTGAGGGGCAGCCGTGCATCCACCCCCCTCCAAGAATCAGACATTCCCAGGAGCAGATAAAAGGGATTGGGGCTGGCTGCCTGCCCATGGAAAATCCCAGCTCAATCTTCTCACCTGGAGCTGTTTGCAGAGTTTTCTCCCCCATTAACATAAGCAAAGCTGCCTCGATGCATTGCTGCCTTCGATCCCGCTCAGCTGCTGCTCCTGTTGGGATCTGAGGCTGTTTTTAATGTCATTCCCTCCTCGCCCGTGGCACCTGGAGCAGGACCAGCCTGGCACGTCCCGGCCACGGGCAGACAGACACGTCCCAGTGGCCTTTCATCAGCTGGGCACCAGCGGCCCCAGCCCTGCCCCGCAGCCGTCGCACCCATCCCGTGGGTCAGCCAGGGAAATTCCCCGGCCAGCCGTTCCCTGGGCTGCCCACTCCTGCTGGGTGCAGCGGGAAGGATCCTTTTGCACCCCTAAACACCCACTTTCCCAGCTCAGAGCAAAAAAATAAAGCCCGTCACCCAAGCCCCCAAACACCGCTGCGCGTCGCAAACGCGAAATAATCGATCTGCAGGTGCTTGGAACCCATTTGCATAATGCAAAGATATTATTAATTGCCAATCCGCAGTCAAACAGCACTAATGGCACCTGGCACAGGGAGGGAATATGCAGCTGGGGCTCTGCGACTGGAAAAACACCCGGCCCTGTGTAATTAAATGTCTTCTCCAGGCTCACCCCACCCGGCTGGCCTGGGCACTTGTGCGGGAAGCTTCTCACGCCGCTGGGATGGGGCAGTGCTGGGATGGGGCAGCTCCAGGATGGGATTCTGCTCGTCCCACAGATGTGTCGCCCTTTCCTGGGATGGCTGGGGAGGAAATGATCTCTCCATGTGTGGGAGGAGCAGCACAATTCCAGGAGCTGGTAGGAGCAATCCCTGCGCAGGGTAATCGAGGTGTCTGAGGGGTGAGATGTGGCTTAGGCTTGGGTTTAGGCGGGGTGTGAAGCCTAGCTCGAAGGAGGGCAGGCCTGGTGTGCTTCATGCATCAGCTTGAGATCCAGCCCTGTCATAAACACAGCCATGGGAATGTGATAAATCCAAGCTGGCTCTGCAGGTAGAGTTGTTTGCTGAGCTTGGGGATGGAGGGATGGAAAAGGCTTTTTGTGCCTTGGAAACTGGCCTGATTATACCTGAAAAACAGGGATTTATACTTGGAAAAAGAAACTGTGAGATGAGATGAGAACTGAAATTTTCCCTACTTTGTTCAGCTGATCGCCTCCTAGGAGCCCTGGCTGGGCAGACCCATGTCTGCAGCAGAATTCCGTGTTCCTGAGAAACTGGGAAAGCCTCAGGCACAGGGAATGTTGCTGTAAGGAGGGGAAAATCCCCACTCCAGGTGAGGATGGATGAGGAGGTGGCAGCAGCCTTCATCCAGGGGCAGTTGTCCTGGCAGAGCCTGTGCCAAGCACAGGAGTCCTGGCTGCCCCAGGGATTGAAGCTGCAGCTCTTTCCTCACATGCAGGGCACAAAATTGGGGACTTTGTGATTTTTTTAGTTTTATTTGGGGGGGATTTTTGGTTTGGGGGTGATGAGCCAAGCAGTTGGGGTTGAGGTAGCCCTGGGGACCTCCAGGCTCTCCAGAACACCATGGGGCTGGACAGAGCCCTGAATTCCTGCTCTGACAGCCCAAATCCTTATTTTCTTCAAGGCAGCATCTGTCTAATCAACTGTGGCATTAAAAAAGTTTCTCCAAGGGTGTGCGGAGGGTTTGTGGAAATCAGGGGTGTGGGATGTGCTGCCACATCCAACAGGAGGATTTGGGGGTGTAAATGGATTTGAATGGCCAGAGGGCAGGGTTGGATGGAATAGTGGGAAGGAATTCCTGGCTGAGAGGGTGGGGAGGCCCTGGCACAGGGTTCCCAGAGAAGCTGTGGCTGCCCCTGGATCCCTGGAAGTGTCCAAGGCCAGGTTGGACAGGGCTTGGAGCAGCCTGAGATAGTGGAAGGTGTCCCTGCCCATGGAAAAGGGTTGGAACTGGAAGAGCTTTAAGGTCCCTTCCAACCCAAACCACTGTGGAATTCCATAAATCAGGAGAGCTGGCTGAGGGAGCTTGATTATCTGGGATGGCTGAGTGTGGGGACTCTCCTCTGCACAGCACCAAAATTAGGGAATCCCTTCAGAACAAGGGCTCTAAGGGCTGAGTTTGCACCAGGACAGGTGCAAAGGGGGTGCCCTATGCTGCAGAAAATCATGGCTGGAGATGGAGGCATCTGTCCCTGGATGCTGCTTTGGAGCAGGATGGGATCTGGAGTGAGCCAGGACTGGGTTTATTGGATGGGATAACACAGCAGGACCCTGGCGCCTCTGCAAAAAATACATTAATTTGAAATAGGGCAAGTGCTGATGGAGCCATTGGGAATGGTGCTCTAAGCAGGGTGTTGGTGGGGTGACAGTTTCCCAGGGTTTTCCTGGGTTGCCCACAGCTTCCTTCACCCCTTTCCTTCGTTCGGAGAAGGCCTTGGACTAAGAAATGTTGGCACAGGGCAGAGTTATGCAAATATGAGGTGGGCAAGGCTGAACAAGGAACACCTGGGATTTCTCCCTCGCTGCCTATCACTGGCTTCCAGGTACTTTTTTTTTTTC